>CM035163.1:16748843-17054348 GCA_020205615.1 Panax quinquefolius
TATGTTTTATCGTATTTTACACGACTATTGTATAATTAGTTTGTATTTATATTCAGTACCATGTATCTGGCGACCCAAGATGGGTGATGTATACCTATTTTGGGGGTGTCACACTTATCCTGGACCATCACTCCATTTCCCGAATCGTCCCAACTATATTCTCATTTCCTGAAGAGAACAATGAAAGAAAAGGGTGAGCTCAACTAGCCCAGTAAGAAATATTATGACTAAGATAATTTGGAATAAATTATCCTTAGCCTTCAAAAGTATAACAACTGATAGAATACAATAGAAAACAAGTTTTAGATCAACAACTGCAGCGGAATAAGCAATCCATTAGAAGAGTCAAGTAGAGCATAAAATTTACTATCTTCTATGATTTAAAAAGTTTTTCATCAACTTTCATTTGAGAGACTCGACAATAAATAAAATCAAATCATCCCTGCATCACGGATAAGGATATTCATGTAATCATTAATGGTCATGATTATACCGAATAATCCCTGGTCATAATAATATCAACAACTGTTCATCAATGAACTATAGGCCAATTAGGACTTTCACCACATCATTCGTCACATTACGGTCATGATTATACCGAATAATCCCTGGTTATAATCATACCAAGTCCATCTATGCACGTAAGCCAAAGATGACTTTAATCACAATATAAGCATGAGGATGATGACAATGACATAATAATTCAATAAAACAAGTTCAAGGATACATTTTAAAGATTTATAATTTAATTTATCCAGAAATCAATAACGTCCAAATTGTCAATAAGATCCTGCTTTGTAGAGTAAAATTCAAGAATGCTCGTAAGAATATTTCCATGAAAAGATATTGGATGAAGCTTTAAATATATCGTGATATTCTACTAATTTCATGGAGTATAAAAAGCCAAAACTTTAACCAACCGAGTATAATTAAATATATGAGCTCAGTAAATGCATTTTAAGCGCCGTGCAGTAATTCACGTAGGCGGATCATTTCCACAATTTAATAAGGAATGAATACGAAGGATCATTCACCATGCATGCGGTAATCCACATAGGCGAGTTATTCCAGCGAGAATAATAAAGAATGGAATAATGGAAGAATTCACCATGCATGCGTGTAGTCCGCGTAGACATGTTATTCAATAGAATAATAAAGAATGGAATAACAATGAGAATTCACTAGGCGTGCGATAGACCATTACAGACGAGTTATTCCAGCGGAATAATAAAGAATGGAATAATGAAGAATTTCACTATGTATGCGGTACTTGGCATAGGCGAGTTATTCAACATAATAATAAAGAATGGAATAATGAAAGCTCTTCATGAATCTGAAGAAATAACACCCTTTACCTAGAAGAAAATTGGATCTTTGGAATAGTGAGGTGGCAGACTTTCTTCTTCTTTCTCTCTATAATTTCTCTATAATAATTGTTCTTGTGAGACTTAGTGAATTGGTGAGAAATTAAGGAAGAATGAGCTTATTTATAGGAAAATATAGTTTCAATAATTGCACATTTGGGGCTCAAAATATTACAAAGTATAATACCTTCCTCTTTTCTTCATTTTTTTAATTTAGTCCTGCAAGTATTATCAAACTTGCCACCTCCCCTAATAGTAAATCATGTGAATCAATAGTAAATCATGTGACTCAATAGTTCTAAACATGTGAAAAAATTAATTATAGTATAGTACCTTCATCTATACTTCCATTTTTAATTTAGTCATGCAAGTATTATCAATATTGCACCATCTCCCCTAATAGTAAATGAATGTGAATCAATAGTACCCACATGTGAATAAATAGTTATAATCATGTGAATCAATAGCAATTAATTACTCATTTATCTGGTTAATTACCCGATCGGTCAATATAACCTCCAGACATCAATTGTTATCGAAATAAATATCGATTTTTACTAACACTAATAATTCCAACACAATGGAACTATCAATTTAATCTTTAATCAACACGAACTTATTCATCATTAATATTATAATTTACAATATTTAATAACCAGGTCGTTCCCAGGAAAGAGGGGGCTTTCCAATAAGGATTTCTCCCTATTGGCACGCAATTAGATTATCTAACCTCTCCTCGATGAACTTACAGACATTGTCGATATTGCGATTAATAATATGAATAACTTTGTAAATCTCAATTATTAATTTAATAATATATCATATTATGCAGATGATCTTGTGACCATAATTGAATCAATAATATGAGAGATATGATGCATCAATTCATCGTAGTAATAATTGAGTATAAGCGGTGACTTCTTTATGTAAGCATCAATAATCAATCTGGTGTCTTCTATACTGAACCGCGTATATTATTATACTTTTACTACCGGGTAGTTCAACGGTTTTTAACGGTAACACTTTCATGCGTTATTTTTATAAAAGATAATTTTGTCGCTTTTTTTAACTACAAAATACTTACTTAGAGGTCCACCAATGATTGTGCCATCGCATCGGATATTCTGAAAAAAAGAATATTCCCACCAAACGAATATTTTATAACAAGTTGCATACTTTGCAAAAATTTTCACATATCACCCTTTAACTTTAACCTTTTATCAATTTAACCATTTACGAAATAAAATAATAATTATAAGAAAAATGAATACTTTCATTTCATAAAATTGAGCTGCCTATGGTCGCCGTAGTGGAGACGCTTCGAAAAAACAGAGACTTCCTTTGGTGGAGAAATCGGTGAACACGATTAGGTTCGGCCGTTGATGCGATAGAGAAGGCCAATTCGGGTCACCCGGGTCTACCCATGAGGTATGCCCCCATGGGTCACATTTTATATGATGAGGTGATGAGGTACAATCCCAAGAACCCATAACCAAACTTTCATACCAAGGTAACTAATTCAATTTTATTAAGTTACCAATTTATTTTGAATGTGATGCAGTTGGTAGCCAAACCTTCATGCAGTTGTTGCCAAACTTTCAGACCAAGGTAACCAATTCATACTGCAGGTGTGGAGGTAGATTGGTTACCTTGGTATAAAGGTTTAGTTACCTTGGTATAAAAAGTTTGGTTACCTTTTTAAGAAGGTTTGGTTATAAACATTATCACTCTCTTATCTCTCTCTTTCTTATGCAGTTTTCTTATTTTCTTTTGAACATGAAATTGGAATTGGAATTTCCGGACATGAATAAATTGTGAAAAATCAAATTTCCACCTCCTTTCTACATCTCATCGACCATTTTGTGGCTCTGTCTCACCGGCGAAGGGGAAGAGGAAGATGACCGGCGAAGGGGAGGAGGAAGATGACCGACGAAGGGGAAGAGGAAGATGACGTTGCCAAACTTTGAATATTTGACACTACAAGAAAACCGGCTATTTTCGACGGACTAGTCCGTCAGAACTAAGGTTATTCCGTCGAAAATGATATTACTTCTGACGGAATAGTCCGTTGGAAAGTCGGATGAATATAATGTCGTCGAGCTTATTTTCGTCGATTATTTGGTCGAAAATAATTATTTTCGAGGGAATTATTTCAAACAGAATGTTCGTCAGAAATACATTATATTCGACGGAATTTATCTCGACGAAAAAATTTTGTCGAGTACATTTTCCACGTAGACAGTCGTGAAAACCTGGTCTTTTTTAATTCCGAGGGACTATCCGTCGGACATAACCATAGTTTCGTCAAAATTAATAGCAATAAAATAAATTATTTATATTAATAACATTTTTAAAATTAATTGTATGCATTATTTTTGACAGAACTTCCGTCGATTTTAGGTTATTCCGTCGAAATTATATATATATATATATATATATATTCAAATTTATTTTACTTTTGCATTTTCCAGGTTTTTAAACCACATTTTTTGTACCTGAAACCTGTTTAGCACCACAATACCTACAATAATATTCAACCCATATTACAACTACATCTAACAACCAGCAACAACATATATATCATAATCAACCCATAATACAACGTTCTACAACTAAACTAAACCAGCTAAACTTATAAACTACAAATGACTTATATAAACTTCAAAACTAAACTACATAAATATAGAACAATAATCTTGTACAAATAACAATGAAATAGCGCCGAATTATCACTACGTTCTTATACAATAGTGTTCTACAAAACATCTATACAGATATATGATAGACACTATATATATATATATATATATGTATATCAACCTAAACTAGTACTACCACTAGTAGGATCAGAGTCATCTGGCGGAGGTCGATGATCTTTGCTTTCGGTGTCGGAAATCCGCCATTATCACCATCGATAGTAAGCGTCACCTTGTTGATACAAACAAAATAAAAATGCATGAGTGGTATGAGAGAATCAAAATAGATAGTATGAAAATTAAATAACATGCAAATTAATAAACTTAAAATAAATATAATACCTGAGTAGGTGGGGGCTGACTCCCTATCGGGCTAAAAGCCTCAGAGAGTAAGGTAACCACCAACCGAAACACCTCGTTGTGTATCACGACAAACTGCTTATGCGGGATACCTGTACTCTCGACGGTCGCCCCTGCTGCAATATCCTGCGCTAGCTGGTGAAGGCAAGCTCGGCTAGGCAACTCCTGACGACGGATAACCGGATGCATACGAAACGTCTTTGACACAGCCGTCATGACCCTCTGGAAAATCTGGTCATCCAAGCTAGCGCCCATGTGAGATGGTCCAACAGGTGCTCTTAGACGATGGCGCTGGCTAGAGTATGTAAAAACAAATATATTATTACAAATAATATTTACAATTAAATTATATTAACTTATATAGCAAAAAGAATATTACCTCCAGGTAATGTATACGCTAGTACCATCGGTAGGCCCAACACTCGATACCTGCTGGTACTACTACTAGGGGGATCCTGAGACGCGACCTATAGTCTCAACTCATCATCCCGAGATAATATAATCTCGGTCGGAGGAATGGTAGAATCTAACGGCTCAGCACCCCCTAGCAGCCTCCAACTCAGCTATACGCTGGTTCTGAAGCTTCTGAAATCTGTCATATAATTTATTTTGTGACATTAAACATTAATGAAATCATTATATCAACTACCTAATATTAATAATTCTATAAGATAAATTATTTGTATTAGTCTTACCCGTATAGCTAATTCTGCGGGAGACATGCTAGAATCCTTCGGCGTGTGGGCTTTATCCCAAAACTCTAGCATGGTAGGAGGTCGACCCAAGCTATCCCGCATGGCCTAATAGATACATGAAAATAAATTTTAATAATTATGATAATAGTACAATCGAATAACTAAAGAATTAAATTATGATACTTACCGACTTCACTTCCTCAAATGACCGTGAGCCGGTAGTGTGTACGACTCAGAGCTGGCCACGATTCTTTTTTGCCTGCTCGGACTTTTTCTTGAAGTCATCATTGTCCCAATGTGCACACATAGCCGTCCATGCTGCATTGGAGACTATGCTAGGCTGATGATTGTGCATGGTAGTCCCAGTCGCTCAATAATCGCCGGGCGACCCATTGTCTCATCTCATCTGACCCAATGAAATAGTTCTTTTTGTGATATGCGATAATAACACTATCGAGGGATGCGCACATGAGATAGTCTCCTCATATCTTAAATAAATCTATACAAATAATGTTAAAATATTAGAAATTTATGATAATACCTAGAATCTTACTTAATTTAAGTTATGTAATTCGACTTACATGGAACTCTCGCAGCACAGTAGTCATATATTGTGCATCATACTGCAAAAATTGAGTGAAACGTATACATCCTATAGGTAGGTGTGTCAAGAAAACGGCGTGTAGCGTATGCTTAACGACCTGGTCCAGGATACTGCAATGATTCAAAATATGCGTTACTTTAATTCATGTAATCATATAAAGTTATTTATATCATTGAGTTATCTAATAGTTGACACACGTCTTTGCGAAGTCGACATCAACTATAACAACCGGCTGGTAATTTGGCCGGTGGAGGGCCCAAATAAATTGAGGTTAGTCCCTCGCTGACGTCGACGAATAATATCTGTAAGTTTATATAGTATTTCAGCATGCGTTAAATAAAATGGACATAATAAATTAAATTACAAAAAAGATAGAAACTTACTAGATGATGCAGCGCCCCTCACTGGGAGCCGTCACTTGAGTCTCAGACGACCACACCCGCGGCGACTTCCACCGCTGTTTCTAGCCATATTTGTGCTACTGTAATTAAAAAGAACATTAATTTCTAACCATGATTATTTTTTTTAGTAATGAATTATACAAAAACATCAATAAGTTGAAGTTAAGGCTTAATACATCGTTAAACCAGTCATAATCAGTATCAATTCCATCCTCAGATTCAGTCTCCTCCTCGTCCGTATCAATTAATGTTTCGTCATCTTCATCTTGTACAACAACATAATCACTGGCAATAATGTCATCATCGACTTCTGCACGATCAAGTATGTTAATGACATCTCCTGCCAACACATCGTCATCGTCTGGAAGTACGTGGTTGGGATTGCTAACTTGTTCTTGCAACGGGTCATCCGTTCCAACCAAATCAGTACCATCAAAAGCCTTGGTTTTCGTTGTGACAACTGTATACCAAGGGCTTCTAAAATTGGCTACATTAGGAGCATATTACACTTGAGTTGTTTGGCTGGCTAAGACAAACACGTCAGGAGACCGTTGCTTTGACTTGATATCTATTGTGACGATTCTATTACGATCAACTTTAACACCGTTTTCATTATCAAACCAACGACATTTAAATGTAACAACCTTTTTACCTCCGGGATAATTGAGCACAACCACATCTTCTAATCGTCCGTAATAATTGGACTCAAAATTTTGGTAACAGCTTCCCAACACGACAATGCCAGAATTGACTAATGTCAGTTCATTTAAGTAATCAACCTTAAATCTGTACCCATTAACGATACAGTCGGGATATGAACTAATAAGTTTGTACAGACCAGAAATAACATCTCTAAAACGATCATAGGCGTTATCTTCTTTAATCCTTCTCTTAAACCACTGTGGAAAATTTTCTGTAGTGAATGCTTCCAACTGTGCTGTAGTTAGCCCCGGGTCAGAAGCATATGCTTCGTTTTCGAATGAACTGACATAATAATAACAGGGTTAATGTGGCGATAACAGGGCATGGAAATATTTTAAACTAAAAATAATACATACTTGATGTATGACGATACTTCGGGCATATTTAGAAGCACGTATGTAGATACAATTTTCAAATCTTTGTCAGTTAGATAAGTCATTGTCTCTACGCCAAATGGTTTAGCTGGATAAGAGAATGCTTCCAACTCATCAGCAGGACATTGGGGTCCGACAACCTCATTTCGACTAAGACAGTTGTGTTACGTTGAGACTACATCCTCAAAGTACAAGGAGCAGTAGTTGACAAGCTCTTTCTCTTTATAGCGTTCAACAATAGAGCCCTCTACACGAGCTTTGTTTTTAACTTTCTGCTTTAATCGTCTCATGTACCAGTTAGTACAATGATTAATTCTGCATTAATTCAAAGTTTTACATATAAATGTCTAGATGTTACACAATACAGATGATATTACCTCTCAAAAAGATACATCCAACGATATTGCACCGACCCTGCAAGCTTAATCTCATATGGTAGATGAATAGACACATGCTCCATTGAGTCAAAGAAACCTGGAGGCAAGATCATTTCAAGCTTGCACATTGTCAGCACTATATTTTTCTCCATCTATTCCACATCACTGTACTTTATAACCGTTGAGCAAAGATCCTGAAAGAAATTTTAAAGTTCGGTCAAGGCGTCAATAATTTTTCTGGGTAGCATCTCACGAAATACAATTAACATCAACTTCTGCATAAATACATGACAGTTATGACTCTTGAACCTAGTTATTTTCAATTGCTGAACCTTACTGCAACGAGATATGTTAGAAGCATAGCCATCTGGGAGGTTCAATGCACTTACCCACTTGCAAATGTCTTCAACATGTTGCTTGGTAATAGAAAAAGGAGCTTTTGGTTTTGAGTTGTTATGATGGAGCCATAATTCCCGCCTGATGTTCATAGCCTCCAAATCTTTACGTGAATTTTTATTGTCTTTTTGTTTTACCACTTGCATCTAACACGGTGTAGAACACCTTCTCGAATATATTTTTTTTCTGTATGCATGACGTCTATACAATGACGGACTTCAAGTGTGACCCAATATGGCAACTCAAACCAAATAGACGAGTGAGTCCAATTATGAGTTTTCCTTTACCCTACTGCTCTCAACTTACTATGCTCCTTCCCTGGCGGTGGAAATTTCAAATCATTAAGCCAACTCAAGACCTCATTCCCCGATAATCGACCAACAACACTCTTCTTCTTTGTCTTTCTGTTGAACTGTGCAAACATCTTTCTGTAACTGTGTTCAGTAGGTAAGAATCTACGAGCAGTTCCAAAAAAAGTAGTTTTTTGATCATGCAGTAGTTTTGTGCCTTGCACATCCCCCATACAGATTGGATATGATAGCTTCCCGTGAGTCGACCAACCACTAATCATCCCAAGTGCCGGATAATCAGTGATACTCCACAACAGGGCAACATTCATCATAAAATTCTGCTTAACCGATTTATCATAAGTCTAAACCCCCGTCTCCCACAACATCTTAAGTTCATCAACTAACGGTTTGAGGTACACATTTATGTCTTTTGTAGGACTCTTATTCCCTGGTATGAGTAAAGTCAAGGACATATACGGGTCCTTCATGCACATTGACGGTGGAAGATTGTAAGCAACCATGATAACTGGCCAAACAGAGTAGGGTTGACTAAAGTTATTAAATGGGCAAAAGCCATCAGTAGCCATGCCAAGCCTGACATTCATAACTTCAGTTACAAATTTTTGAAAATGTTCATCAAATTTCTTCCATTCATCTCCATTTGCAGGGTGAGTCAACTGACCGGGCATAACATCCCTTCTTTTGTGCCAACTCATATACTCAGCAGTGTGCGACGACATGAATAGACGCTGCAGTCTGGGCACAAGAAGAAAGTACCGTAAAATCTTGTTAGGCACTTGTTTCTCCTTACCTCCACATTTTTTGGTCTTGTACCGCGACAAATTGCATATATTACACTGCACCTTATCTACATCATCCCCATAATATAATATGCAATCCTTCTCACGAGCATCGATCTTTTCATACCCCATATTCAACCATTTTACCATCTTCTTCACGTCATAATAATTCGCAGGTAGAGTATGATCTTCCGGTAAGAACTCGCTGGTAAAAACAAGCAAATCATTGAACCCTCACTCACTACAGTCATGCTCATTCTTGAAGTGTAAAAGTTTTGTTACTGTAGATAGCCTGGTATGCTTATCATTTCCAGGAAACAGTGGGACCCCTGATTCAGATAATATCTTATAAAAGGCGCTAGTTGTATCATTTGGCACGTGCTGATCACTGCTTGACGAATGCTCATTTTCAGACCAATCAATATTGGAAGGGCCATAAGCATCGACCATATCCACGATATCATAGTCATCGGGGTATGAATCCCGTTTAATTGGTTGGTCTACGGTATTGTCGGTCACTTCTCTCAACTCAACTGATTCCCCGTGATGAATTCATACCGAATACCCATCCACAAACCCATGTAAAAATAAGTCAAATTTAATTTCATCGACTATCTTCCAGATCATGTTTTTACACTTAACACACAGACATCTCATCTTTCTGTTCAGATCATCAGCATGTTCTACTGCTTTATTTATAAAATTGCAGACCCCATCATGGTACGCATCAACTAATCCCCTTCCATCTACCCTTATCCTACAGTACATCCAACTTCGGTCGACTGACATCTTTAATTGAAAATAAAATGGATGTATTAGAAAGGGAATGTTCATGTATGTACATGCATGAATAATATTTTCCTAGTATATATCTCCAATGTACAGGGGTTAGGTTTCTATCCCGTTATTGGATGCGTCTCCTCACTAGTGCCAATCTTGAGGACGTTTCTTTTGTTTTAAGAAAATTTTAGCAGCACCTCCCCATGGTCTCTAAGTACACTCAATAGACCAAGAAAACTTAGTCTAAGTATGCACTCGGAGAACATACAGAGATAACCAGCTGAAAAATCCTCAAAACAAAAAAAAATACCCCTGTGAATTGGCACTGGCCTAAGTGAGAGATAACATCCAGTAACAGTCCCAAAATGGGGACTATTCGACATTCACTCCTACTGAGTGAATGTCAAACGGGTTTTTAAGATTCTTTTAATACTACATGCATGCACATGGAGGATTTATTTTGCCAACTGGTTTCTCGGCAATCGGGCAAAAAAAAGGGTCGTAGTTCCTGTTTGTGTCCTATACTCTACATTCCTCATTGTTCCATCATAATAGATGACAACATCTTGAAGGAGTTCCATTAAGCTATTGAACAAAATACCAGGTTAAGCAACCCTCTAGATGAACGAACGATCACTTCTCTGCTAGGAATGAATCATCTCCCCACATATGGGTCCAATCCATGACATAAACAACTTCTCACCACTCCGAATTCCTCAGATGAATAGTACTCATAGAAAAAGAGTTGAGACGTTCTATGAGAACTACCCATCTGAGGAATTTAGAGTGGTGAGAAGCTGTCTATGTCATGGATTGGACCCATATAGGGAGATGATTCATTCCTAGCAGAGAAGTGATCGTTCGTTCATCTAGAAGGTTGCTTAACCTAGAACTTTGTTCAACAACTTAATGGCAATCCTCCCGAATGTTGTCATCTGTTATGATGGAACAGTGAGGAATGTCCGCAGTAATTCAATTAACTTAGTTATTCGAGTATATGACACAAACAGGAACTATGACCCCTTTTTTTTTAATTGCTGCCGAGGAACCTGTTGGAGTACTATTAGTTTCAACTCCGCTGTCGAAACCTGCATACAAGGAAGAGTACATATATGTAGAGAGAGTATTATTGTATTTATTAAAAATTGTGGCAAACTAAGCAAATGCTACTTAGTTTATTTTGCCAATGATAAACTAAGTAAGTGGTACTTAGTTTATGAGAATTATTATTTGGAATCTATAAAGACTACTGTTCGATATTCACTCCCACTTGTCAAACGGGTTTCTAATTAAGTTCCAAAGTATATTATTTTATTTTCACGACAACATTCTTATATATTCAGTCTCTTTGAATTGCATCCCAACTAAGCAAATGCTACTTAGTTTATTATTGTATTTTATATTTTATTTTGTATTAGATTATATAAGTTCTAATTTAATTTAATTTGATTTAATTTATTATTTTAATTTTATTTATATTATATTATATAATTTTAAATTTTTTTATTAAATTAAATTAAATTTTATTAAATTTAATTTATTTTAAATTTAATTTAATTTAATTTATTTGAATTAAATTAAATTTTATTAAATTTTATTAAATTTATTTTATTTTATTTTATTATATTTTATTTTATTATTATTTTATTTTATTTTATTTTTTATTAAATTTATTTTATTCATATTATATTATATATTTTTAAATATTTTTTATTAAATTTAATTTATTTATTTATTAAGTTAAATCAAATTTGTTTTATTTTATTCAATTCAATTTAATTTATCATTTTATTTTATTAAATTTAATTTATTCCATTTATTAAATTATATTTATTTCATTTATTATATCTACTTAATTAAGTTGCTTAATTTAATTTTATTTCTTTTTTATTATATATTATTTTAATAAATTTTGTTTTTTTTGTTTTATTAATTGAAAATTAATTAAGTTTATTCTACTTAATTCTGAATTTTTTTAGTATTAGAAAATTAAGTACACATATATATATATATATATATATAATAGTTCGTAGGGCCCACAAATTTTGCATCTCCAAACTTCTGACAGAATTTCAGTGGGAAATTCAGTCGAAAATATCAAGCAAAATACAAAATTCAAACAATACATAGGATGATCTACACTTACAGAAGCAGAAGCTGTAATATTGCACAAAATAAACCCAAAAGTACTTAATATCAATTTAAACAAAACCCTTCCCAATTTCAGCAACAAAACAACAACTTCAAAATCAGTTTCCTAATTTAAGTATATCAATTCATATCAATAACTCACAAATTCTAATTTCAACAATCATATCAAATGTATATATCAATAACTCATAAATTATCTAATTTTCAGCAATTATATAGACAACTACCTAATATATCCAAATTTCAGTAATTATATCAAATGTATGTATGAACCCTAAAAAGAATTGGGAAGCACTTACCTTGAATGAGGATGAAAATCAGCCGGCAGTAAACAAAGCAGCCTCTACGCCTCTGTTGGGGGTGGGGGGAAATTGGGGGAAAGGGAAAGGGAAGGGGAAAGGAAGGGAGGGAGGGTGGTGTGGAGGGGGTGAGGGACGGAGGTGGGGAAATTAGGGAAAGGGATGGGGTGGGGACGGGTGGGGAGGCTGGCTTGGGGGAGGGAAGCGGTGGGGGAATGGTGGCATGGGGAGGGTGGGGGCCCGGTGGTGGGTTGGTTGGGTGGGGGTGGGGGTGGGGGTGGGGGCGGGGGGGGGGGGGGATGAGAGAGGGAAGGAGAGTGAGAGAGAATGAGAGATAATGGAGTTGGGCGTTTGAACTGAAAAGGCAGAAGTTGAAAAGATTTTATTTGTTATATCCGACGAAATTTTCGTCGATAATAAGTCCCTCGGAAATAACTTAAATTCAACGAAACGTCCCTCAGAATTAACGTTTGTTCGTCGAAATTAGTTTTCGCGGTGGCGCGAAACTTGGCGCCAATTGGAAAGGTCTAAGTTCGACGGAATTCCGTTAGAATTACGTTATTTTCGAGGGATGTAAAACCGACGCATTAATTATTCCCTCGGAAGTAAGCTTATTTCGACCGAATTTAATCCTTCGAGGATACGTCCATCGGAAATAGTTGGTTTTCTTGTAGTGTGAATTTGAATTATTATTTTGAATTTGTTTTTGTTGTTAGATCTAAGATATTTGAATTTAAATTATTAATTATGCCAATTATTTCTCCTTGATTTTAGGTTTCCTTATTATTGTGAATTGAATCCTATATTAATTCCCTAAATTAAGGAATCCTAATTGCATTAATATTGTAAATAAATATGTGAAAATATATTATTTTTGTAATTATTTTGTGGATGCACTAATAGTGTAATTACTTACTAAATATTGTATATTATTGTAAAGGACCCATTAATGTTTCATATAATGGGCTCTAACAAAAAGGTCAAGGCCCATAACTTATTCCTCCTCAAAAAACTCTATACGCGGTTTAAAATTTTACCTATTTGGCTATTTGTATTTTTACCCCATTACAAGTAGGTAAAATTGTAAACCACATTTGGCCCCATTCGATGTAAATTTCTAGTTTCACCCCTATAATTATATTCAACATTGACTGATTCAAACTACCTACCAACTGTTTGAAAAAAAAAATTATAAGGCATAACTGGTAGGTAGTATGGATTAGCTGGTCCACCTTGCGGATTTGGTTAGTATAAAGTTTATTTTTTAGTAAATTGGTTAATTGGTTAACAGAATGCTGACACACATTAAGTCTCGCTTACGTGTCAGCACTCTATTGGCTAATTAACCAACTTACCCAAAAATAAACTCCATGCTAACCACTTCCCCACCTAGCACAGTCAAGTAATTACCACTAATTAAATTAATGAAATAGCAAGATATTAATTAGAAGAAGTAGTTGTCATCACAAATAAAATAAGTAAAATTTAAACGGTAATAATATATATTGAGAATATTTAGATTGATTATTTGATTCTCAATTATGTGAATACGTATTAGAGCTTAGGCATAAAACATAATATAACTTATAAAATCATAATAAGGCTCTAAGCTCTCATAACTATTAAATGTCATAAGACAATCCATAATAAATGCAAATCGACTCAAACCACAATCTAAAATATTTATTACAACTCTAAATAAATCATTAGATCACAACTTAAACAAAATATCTAAACCATTTGTATAAAAAGAGCTCTAGTCACGCTTGCTTTTGATCCTCTAATTACCTGCCGGAAGAAAAAAATACATCATGAGACACGAATATAGAGTGCAAGAATAATAAAACAAAATAACTAACTCGATTAAATGAACTGAACTGAAATGAACAAAACTAACCAATGAAATAGTAGGTTATGAATCAAATGGCTGGGTATTATTTCATATCGAGCTCAAAACAAAACAGAAATATACCTTGCCACACAAACATGTCAAATAATGTCACACGTGCAAGTTACACACATTGGACTGCGAATTTAAATGTATGTAAAATCAGAAGGCATGTTTGACACAAATATCACCAATCCGCAAAACAGAACAGAATAAAAAACTAGGGTCGACTCAGCGGCGAAGCCAGAAACTTTCATTATTAGGGTTGAAATTATTTATGAGTTACAAATAATTTGGCGGGGGTTCGGGGGCAACGCCCTCGAGCCAATTTTTTTTAATACTTTATACTTTCGAATATATATATATATATATATATATATATATATATATATACTATATTATAATAAAAATATAATGAGTAATAATATATGGTATATATACAATATATTGACTCATAATAAACTTTTAATCACTGTTATTCATAAGTAAGTAATTCATTATTTATTTTAAAAATAATATAAATTAAATTATTATTTAGTTTAAAATATTGTAGAAAGAGATACATATATTGAGAGGATATGAGTCATATGTGGTTAAAATTTGATGGACAAAGTTATAAATTTTCAATTTGACCCCGTATAATAGAAAATTTATAAAATTTTAGTGGGGTCAATTTATATATAATACTTAATTTTTTTAAAATTTACCTTACATTATAAAGCAATTTTTTTCAGTGGGGTCAATTGACCCCACAAAGTCATATGTGGCTTCGCCACTGGGTCGACTCATACGCCTCCCACAATAAATCACCAAATGATTAACTTCCACAGGAGTACAAAACGGAGACGTCGTTGACTGATCACATCGCCACAAAAGGTATCATACCTCGGTGCCAAGAGGACATGCATATGATACCCACACATGTGGTTATAGCTCTGGTATACCCTACGATATATTCTAACAAAAATATCATGTCACAACACATGCAACACAAGATTAACACAAAAGGGTCTAAGTGTACATATGACATCGAAACTGTTAGAATTAGACCACACACACGCACACGAGTGTAAAGGAATAACACATAGATTTACGTGGTTCCTCAATTTGGGTAGTCAACGGGAGCGCCGTTCTTTTTTATTCACTTAGTATATATGATTTCACAATAGAGTTGTAAGACCCCAATTTTTATGAATATAGATGAATTTTCTATAATTATCATTTTTGAATATTATGAATGAATTTGATATAATGTTATAGTTGTGGGTAATAGTTATAAATTTTGCAAAATCTGTGAGTTGTTATATAATATTTGATTAGTGGGGAATATTAAATGCGGCGGCATAATCATTAGTGGACCCCTTAATGAGAATTATTGTCGGATTGAGAAAACGACAAATATATTTTATGAAAATAACGACGAAAGTTTTACCTTTAACTGTTGAAACACCCGGTGTTAAAAGTATATGAATACGCGTGGTTGCATAGTAACACGGTATTGATTATTGATGTTTACGTGAAAAGTCACTCGGTTTTATTCAATTATTACTTTCGATAATTCTTTGCGTAGTATCTCACGTTAATTGATTCAATTATTGTCGATATTTTATATATTATTAAATCAATAATTGAGATGATGAGTTATTAATATTATTATTTTCAATATTAACGATGTCAGAAGTTACGCGAGGAGAGGTTTGGTCACCTAATTGAGGCGCGATAGGAGAAATCCTTATTAGAAAGCCCCTCTTTCTTGGGAGCGACTGGTCGATTAATATTGTGAATTATAATAATGATGATAAATGTTGTTAAAAATATTGAGGGAAATTTTATGAAGTATTTGTTGTATTTATGGATCCCCATTTACCCATTTTTCAAAATAATCGGTAGAAATTTATTCAGTATTTTCTTTTGGACCCACGTATGGGGCCTTTGGAAAGAAAAAGTCTTGGGGTGGGAGGATTCTTGCTGAATTTGGTTCACGGGAGTCTTATTGATTAAAGGTACTGGGAGCATATATATATATATATATATATAAGATGATAAAAGATGGGATCACAGGAGTGCATCCCGTGAGTTCAATTTCTCACATATGTTATATATATAATATAATATATATATATATATAATATTTTATTTAAAGTTTTTGTTTTATTATAATATTTTATGAACCGTCCGATTAAAAGTAAATCAATCTGGATAGTTCATGAATTAATTCTTATTTGACCCTTTTCTCTATAAATGAAGCTCATTCCTTCATTTATTTCTTTAATTCATTGAAACTCTAGAGAGAAAACTATAGAGAAAAGAAGAAAAGTGTTACGCTACTTACTACTCTTATATCGATCTCTTCTTCTTTCTAAGGTAAGGGGTATTTTTTTTCATATTCATGAAGAGAACTTACATTATTCCATTCTTTATTATTACATTGGAATAACTTGTTGTCTGTGATCTACCCTATACTTAGTGATTTACATTGTTATTCCATTCTTCATTATTACATTGGAACATCACAATCGTGCATGCATTTCACATGGGACTGGTTCGCGTCTTTATTATTACTGTTGGAATATCACACATACATGCGTTTTACGTGGGACTAGTTAAAATCTTTATTATTACATTGGAATATCACATACATGCGTTTTCTGTGAGAACTGATTCCGATTATTTATTATTCTATTAGAATAACTTTTGTCATGTCAAATACTGCATGCATGGTGATTTCTGTTGTTATTCCATTCTTTATTATTACATTGGAATATCACGCCGGTGCGTATTACGCCTAACTTTGGTTCCGTTATTTATTATTACATTAGAATAACTTTTAATACATCTGAAATACCGCGTGCATGGTGATTTCTTTTGTTATTCCATTCTTTATTATACTCGATTGGTTAAAGTTTTGACTTCTATAGTCCATGAAATTAGTGGAATATACTTGATATTTGCGCTTCATCCAGTATTTTTTCGTGAAAATATTCTTATGAGCATTCTTGAATTTTACTCTACAAAGAAGTATCATGTTGACAATTTAGGCGTTATTAGTTCCTGAATAAATTAATTCTTGAACTTGTTTTATTGAATTCTTATATCATTGTCATCATCCTCATATTTATATTTTGTTGAAAGTCATCTCGTGGCTGTGGTGCATAGATGGACTTGGTATGATTATGACCGAGGATTATTCGATTGTAATCATGACCGTAATGTTATAAATGATTTGGTAAAAGTCCTCATTTTTCCGTAGTGCATTGATGGGCGATTATTGGCATGATCATGACCATTGATGAATACGAATATCCTTGGCGTGAAATACATGGATAAATTGTGGTTGTGATCTTAATGAATATCCTTGGTAGTAGTGCGAGGATGATGTGGATTATTTATTAAAGTTGAGTCCAATGATAAAAGTGATGAAAACCTTTTAAATCATAAAAGATAGTAGATTTTATTCTCTCTTGACTCTTTTAATGGATTGCGTGTTCATTGCAGATTAAACTTGATGTCTATTGTATTTTATCGGTTTAACCTTTGTTGAAGACTAATGATAATTTATTACGCATTATCTTAGTCATAATATTTCTTCTTTGGGCTAGTTGAGCTCACCCTTTCTTTTTTTGTTCTCTTGAGAAATGAGAAGCGTGGCAAAGGAACTAGTCGGGGAGCGGAGTGGCGGTCAGATGATAGTATTAATAGTCCTCACTATTACATTAAATAGTGTGACAATAAATATAATGAGGACTCATTACGAGAGTGGATATTATCAGAAGACAATATTTGTATTAAAACTCATGACTTTCTTATTGTATATTAAAGATTGTATTTGTATTTTGTACCATGTATTTGGCGACTCAGAATAGGTGATGTATACCTATTTTGGGGGCGTCACAAGAGTAAAGTATATATAATTGTTACTCTTATTCCAACCGTAATTAACACTATAGCTGAAATACCCATAATGCCCTTTTCAACACTGTACGCTCCGCATTTGGCCTTTTTCAAAAATTTCTCAATTATGAGTCACAAGTCCTAACAGAAACAAATTAAAAATAAATACGAAACTCCAAAGATACGTTAACATGTACATATCTAAAAGATTTAAATAACTACTAAATATGGTAACATAATTCAAAGAGTACAAATATGAATTCTATGAATCAACTCTAACATGAAATTACCATATTAATTTCACAAGAAATAATTATGTGCAAAAATAACAAAATTCGAAATGAGTAACAAAATGAACTAATTAAATTTAACAAGAGTATCGCTGAAAGAGTACAAAATCCGTACCTGGATTAAGCAATATAATACCGAAAATTATATTCCAAATGTAACTCCTTAAATCCTCTCCGTTCGAACTAATTACACAAATTAATAAACTATGCGTTAAATTGCTAATTACTAATTTCTTTTTCTTCTTTTTTTAATACTCATATTATTATTATTATTATTATTATATTCCTGTAAATTTTCAATTATGATATATATATATATATATATATATATATGGTCCGGATCTTAAGCTCACCCCTTATCTAGCTCACCTTGCTCACCCCCCTCTAGCGACGGACCGGGCTGCGATACGGTCTGTCGCTATATATTCGGTCCATCGCTATATGTTATCCGTTGCTAAAAGCTAAGACGACGATTCTACATATAGCGACAGAATAGAATAAATCACCACTGATCCGTCATTAAAGAGGGTTGAGCAAGGTGAGCTAGATAAGAGGTGAATTTAAGATTTGGACCGTATATATATATATATATATATATATATATATATATATATAATAAATCGTTCTAAGCAGGACATCTGCCAATTGTTATGTTCATTTATTAATAATTGTTTATTGAGACTAGCTTAAAGATCCCATCAATGCAACAATAATATATACATAATTAATTAATAGCTAAAGATGATTATTATAAGTTATAGTTACTATCTCTATATATGTACACACATTCTTGCAAACCACTTTATCCATTATACTTACTATGCAAATATATTACCATTGTAATCAAATGAATATACGCCATGAAATAATAATTTCTCAAGTTTTAGCCAAACCTGATTGTCAAAATTGCTCCCCTTTTCGAATAGCCACTGCAATGCTTTCTCTCTTGGTTTATTAAGTGGCGGGCCTGACGGCTCTTTTTGTTTTTTTATCTGACTTAATTAGGTTCAATTAATATTAAAGCACAAATTTTAACCAAATAATATTAACTATCACTTATTAATATTTATTAGTCCTCATAAATTAAATGACTAATTTGACTCAATTAAAAAATAAAGTAAAAAAAATATTTAAAATATAAATTTAAAAAATATTTTTTTTATTTTACCTTTTTCTAGGTATTATACAGTATTACTTGCAATGTTTTTAAAGACATGTGTAATAAGTGTGACCCTTCTATAATTCATACCAATCCTATGTATTAATAAGTTTTTCGGTTATAATTCGACATAAATTTATCGCAATATATAACTGAACTCAAAAGGCAAATATGACCCTTGTAGTGCAAGTAAGGATGTAACGTGTCGAATCGAAATGAATATCGATATGCTCGAATTTGACTTGAAATATTAAATTCATACTCGAATTTGAATTGTATAAATTCTACTCAAATTCGATTCGACTCGAATACTTAATTATTACTCGAATTCGCCCCGACTTGAATCGAATTAAATTCAAACTACTCGCGAGCTTCAAATTCATTAAGTTTGAATTCTAGTCTCCACATAAGAACTAGCTTTATAATAAATATAATTATAAATTGAATTTGTTATTTTACTTAGAAATAGAAAAATATATTTACTATAGCACTTTACAAATATAAAATCACAATTAAAATTAAAATAAGAATATTTAATTATCCTAATTTAATTTTTTATATATTATAAGAATGTATCGAGTATTTAATCGAATATGTATCAATCGAGTATGTATCGAATCACAATCGAGAATTCGAGTAGTTTGAATCTTAAGCGAGTCGAGTATAATCTTGCTGAGATTCTACTCATTTTTTTATTCGAACTATTTTTTTTGTTCACATTTGGGTCATATTATTAACAAATCCGAGTCTCGCTTATATTTTTTCGAGTCGAGCCTAAATCGAACATGAACTGTTTGGTTCGTTTACGATCTGAACTGCAGAGTTATTTGGACAATGAGCTCTTTTTTTTTTGTCAATGCACAACAAACTTTTTTTTTACTTTTCAATTTTCCCCATATTTAGGAGAGAAAAAGGAAGGGTTGGTTGGAACTTGGAAATGAGGTTTGTTTTGTTGGCAACTCAATTAATTGGTGGGAAAAGTGAAAGTGTTATAAAACTTTAGTAAAGCATATAAAGATATTCTTATAATTGCATAAATTTAGAGAGAATAAATAAGAGATAAAGAGAGAGAAATCTTTCAGAGAAAATTCTCTATTCTTTCCTTCATTTTCATTTCCTTATATAGGCAACTCAGAGGAGGAAACTCACGGGGGAAAGAAGAAAGGGGGGAGTCACGGAGGGGAAAGGGACAAAGTGATGGAAGTCACGGGTTAGGAGGGAATCTTTTTGTATAACATTTCCCCTGATTCCCTACGATAGAAGATTATGTCTCATTAAAAACCTTGTTAAGAAAACCCAGTGGAAAAAACAAAACAAAGGGAAAAAGAGTACATATCTTTTACATAAATATCTTAATTGACTGCCTCGTTAAAACCTTGTCAGGAAAAACCCATTGGGATAAAAATCGTGACTAAGAAAAAAGAGTACAGTCTTCCCCTCAAAAGGAATTCATTACTTGATGAAATGTTGTCATAAGTCTTTCAGTCGACACATTCTGATCCTTTTCTGAAGTTTTGCAAACGTTGCATTTAGTAGCGACTTTGTGAATAAGTCGGCTAGATTATCACATGATCGAATTTGATGCACATTTATATCACCCTTCTTTTGTAGCTCATGTGTGAAGAAGAATTTAGGTGAAATGTGTTTTGTTCTATCTCTCTTGATATACCCTCCTCTTAGTTGAGCAATGCATGCAGCGTTATCCTCATACAAAATTGTAGGAATGTCTTTGATTGATGGTAATCCACATGATTTTTGAATATGCTGAATAATTGACCTCAACCAAACACACTCTCTGCTTGCTTCATGTATAGCAAGAATCTCTAAGTGATTTGAAGATGTAGCATGGTTTGCTTTGTGGATTTCCAGGATATAGCTGTGTCACAATATGTAAATACATAACCTGTTTGTGATCTTCCATTGTGTGGATCTGATAAATATCCTGCATCGGCATAGCTAACCAATTGTGACGTTGAATTTCTTGGATAAAATAACCCAAGATCTATACTTCCACGGAGGTATCTCAAAATGTGTTTGATCCCATCCCAATGTCTTTTAGTCGGAGAAGAACTGTATCTTGCTAACAAGTTGACAGCAAAAGTAATATCGGTGTCGGTATACGGTTTGCAAGATACATAAGAGCACCTATTGCACTTAGGTATGGAACTTCAGGTCCTAGAACTTCTTCCCCACTTTCTAGAGGCCAAAATGGATCTTTATCAACTTCTAAAGACCGAACAACCATCGGGGTAGTCAAAGGATGAGCTTTATCCATATAAAAACGACTGAGAATCTTTTGAAAGATATGTGGATTGATGAACAAAAATTCGGATGCTAAATGCTCCACTTGTATTCCTAAACAAAATTTTATCTTTCCAAGATCTTTCATTTCAAATTCATCTTTTAAATAAGTAGCAGTTCTTGTGAGTTCTTCAGGAGTACCTACAAGATTTAAATCATCCACATATACAGCAATGATAGAAAATCCACTTTGTGATTTCTTAATAAAAACACATGGACATACTTGATCATTTATATATCCATCTTTTATTAAATAATCACTAAGTCGATTACACCACATACGACCAGACTTTTTCAACCCATACAATGAGTGTTGTAACTTGATTGAATATATGTGATGTGGCCTTTGTGATTGACCATTTTCAATCCTTGAGGATTCTCATGTAAATCTCAACATCAAGTGAGCCATATAGTATCTTGTTACAACATCCATCGACGTGTTTCCAAACCTTCCATGGTTTCCATACCTATCGAAGCGAAAAGTGACTCAATCCATTCTTTGGAGAGTATGTATCACGATAATCAATACCTGGGTTTTTGTGAAAACCCTTGAGCTACAAGTCGGGCTTTGTATCTCACAATTTCATTTTTTCTCATTTCGCTTTCGTACAAATACCCATTTGTTTCAACAAGGATTACACCCGGTGTTTGGACCATCTTGGTCCAAATACTTCTCTTTTCAATAAAGATTTTAGCTCAGTTTGAATAACATCTTTCCATTTTGGCCAATCTTTTCTCTTTCGACATTCTTCCACGTTTTTTGGTTCAGGATCCGTGTCAGGAATCAAAGTAATATCTAATGCTATAGAGAAAACAAATATGTCATCGATCATGACTTTGCTTCGATCCCATATTTTTTCATCATGTACATAATTTATTGAGATCTCTTGGTGTTCATCTCTTATCCCTTCACTAAGATTTTGAACCTCTTCTGGGGCTATTCCCACTCTTGGAATAAGTGCTACTTCTGGAGCGGTTTGTACCTCTTCTGGGGCTATTCCCTTATTTGCTTTTGATTTTCGTAGTACGGTGTCTTTTTGCACCAATCGGTCTTCTTCACGCTCTAGCGTGGTTTAGATTCTTCTATTACCTTATTCGTCGATTCTCCGAGAATTGATTTTTCAATAGTATTTCTATCCTTCTTTGTAGTATTCACTGCGGTTGTATGTGACTTTCACTTTTCTAGCATCATTAAATGTATCGGCATTTGATTTGCAATATTTTGTAAATGAATAATTCTTTGAACTTCAATTTCACATTGAGTGAATTTAAATTTGATGCATTCCATGATATTTCAGAGGGTTTTTTATTTAAAACTTTCCCTCCTCCTAATGTTGGAAATACAGATTCATCAAAATGACAATCTACATAACGTGCAGTAAAAATATCTCTAGTTAAAGGTTCAAGATATCTGATAATAGAAGGAGAATCAAAACCAACATAAATACCTATTCTTCGTTGGGCTCCCATTTTAGTTCTTTGTGGAGGTGCAATTGGAACATATACCGCACTTCCAAAAACTCGAAAGTGTGATATGCTGGGTATCTGTCCAAGAACTAACTATAAAGGAGAAAATTTATGAAGAGCCGTTGGTCTTACTCGAATGATGGCTGCTGCATGAAGAATTGCATGACCCCAAACTGAGGTAGGTAAGTTAGCCCTTAACATTAATGGTCGTGCAATTAGTTGAAGTCTTTTTATTAAAGATTCAGCTAAATCATTTTTGTGTATGAATATGAGGAACAGAATGCTTAATAGAGATTCCAATAGTCATACAAAAATCATTAAAAGTCATTAATGAAAATTTAGCTGCGTTATCAAGTTGAATTGACTTGATTGGATTATCCGAGAACTGAGCCCGTAACTTGATTATTTGAGCAAGAAGTTTTGAGAAGGCAAAATTTTGAGAAGAGATAAGACAAACATGAGACCATCTAGTTGAAGCATCTATTAAAACCATGAAATATCGGAATGGGCCAGACAATGGGTGAATAGGTCCATAAATGTCTCCTTGAATTCTCTCTAGGAATTTTTGGGCTTCTTTATAAACTTTTAGTGGTGATGGTCGAACAATTAATTTTCCTCGAGAACACGCAGCACAAGAAAATTCACTACTTGGAAAAACCTTTTTATCTTTGAGAGGATGACCAATAGAATTTTCAATAATACTACGCATCATAGAAGTACCTGGATGACTGAGTCTTTCATGCCAAAGCATAAAGGATTTGGGATCTATGATTTTTGGAATCATAACATTATGAGACTCAATTGCTCTAATTTTCATAGTATATAATCTAGAAGAATTTGAATGAAGTTTTTCTAGGATATTCTTTTTTCCAAAAAAAGTAGAAGTGATGAGAAGATATTCATTATCATTTTCATTAGTTGTTTCAATGTGAAAACCATTCAGTCGAATATCTTTAAAACTAAGCAAATTTCTTCTTGATTTACTAGAATATAGAGCATCTTTGATAAAAACTTGTGTCTCATTTGGTAGCAAGAAACTAGCTTTTCCAAATCCCTCGATTAAATTTGATGTGCCAGAGATAGTTCCTACATTTTTTTTAGCTTTGATCAGTTGTGAAAAATATTTCTCACTTCGAAGGATTGTATGAGTTGTTGCACTATCTGCTAAACATATATCCTCCATATCCATTAAAAAATGGTCTGACACATATAAAAACATAAATAAGAAAAGTTACATTTTAAATATAATTTTATTCATGAGAAACACATACCACATATAGAATGAAAACTAATAATATTATGCATGCATGGTGTTTAATTAAAACAAGAAATTAAACGATATCCCAAAAGATACTTTTAGAAGGTTCAGTAATATCAACAACCTTTTCCTCAATGTTGGTCATTGATGGAACATCAACAATATTCAATTGATGATTAACAAAGTTTATTTCTGTCTCCATTACTTTGTTCTTTTGAGACTCCTAGAATAAATTAACCAGATGTCTCGGCGTACGACAGGTACACGACCAATGCCCATTCATTCCACACCTAAAACAAACATCTGGTTTATTTTTTTTCTGTGTTGCATTTTCTTTATTTTTACCTGACCCAAACACTTGCCACTTCTGGTGGCTTGAATTATCGCGGTTCTGGAATTTGTTGTTATAATGGCCTTGTTTATTCTTTTTCGTCCCCAAGACTTCTTATTATATGACCATCTCTTGTCACGTTTATTACTGCTTTGGAATGACGTCTTTGTTATATCTCTGGCAATGGGGGCTTTTGGTTGGCAGATTTTGATGGTTTTTCAACAACAATTCATTATTCTTTTTCTCGCAACAAGGAGGATAGACAACAAGTTCTTTGAATTTTGTAAATTTACTCTATCATATTGTTGTGATGTAATCATGTTGGTGGGATGAAAAGTCGAGAGTGTTTTTTCTCTAACATTTGGGTTTGTAAACCGGATCTCCGCACAAAGCCAAAGTAAAGGTTATTCTATAAACATTGGAACTATATTCCAGTAATTGATTTGTAATCTTGTAGCCTTAAATTAAGCCACTCAAATTTAGCATTAGGGAGAAACAACTAATTTTGGTGGTCAAATCTTTCCTTGATTGTGTCCATAAAGACAAAGGATCTTTAAGCTATTAAATACTCGGTCTTTAATCCTTCATCAATATGGTGACGAAGAAAAATTATGGCTTTTGCATTTTGTGTCAAGTAGTTGTATTTCTGATTCAATGGTCTTTTCTAACTCATTTGCACTAAGGTGCGATTTCGCATCAAGTGCCCAAGCCAAATAGTTGTCTCCGGAGATTTTCAAAATAGAAAAATCTATTTTTGCCAAGTTTGCCATCTATTCTGGGATAAAACACAATTTTATTATTTATTAAAACAATAAATAATTGCATGTATGATATAGAGAAAATAAACTAAGTCATGACCTCAAGTGATGATAAAATGCAAATATAAATATTCTTATATTTATAATGCAAATGGATCTTCACCCGGTATGCGGTAGATCGCATAGACAGGTTATTCTAACATAATAATAAAGAATGGAATACAAATGATTATTCACCATGCATGCAGTAGACCGCACAGACAGGTTATTCCAACAGAATAATAAATAATGGAACCAGGCCATGCGTAATACTCACAGACAGGATATTTCAATAAAATAATAAATAATGGAACCAGGTCATGCGTAATACGCACAGACAGGATATTCCAACAAAATAATAAATAATGTAACCAGGTCATGCGTAATACACACAGACAGGATATTCCAACAGGATAATAAAGAATGGAATAACAGAAGAATTTCACCATGTATGCGGTACTTCACATATACAGGTTATTCCCACAATTTAATAAGCGGTAAAAAGGTTCCCACCAAGTCTTATAAGATCAACAAGGATAGATGGTACCATTGTAAATAACAGAATTTAATGATAAAAAGGTTTCCACCAAGTTTTGTAAGATCAACAAAGATAGATGGTACCATTGTAAATAACAGAATTTAATGATAAAAAGGTTCCCACCAAGTCTTGCACTACAAAAAATGGAATTTCAGCAACAACCGATTTTCGTTGCTAAAGGTGCCAAATTTCGTTGCAAAAGGGTTTTGGCAACGACTTTTTCTTTGTCGTTCGTCTTTTCGTCACAAGTGATGAGCGTTGCTAATTGTTCCGCAACGAACGTCTTTTTTTCGTTGCCAAAAGTAATACATTTTGCAACGAAATTTGGCTTTCATACAAAGACATCGATCCTTTAGCAACAAAATGTATTGTTGCAGAATAATTAAACTTTCGTTGCTAAAAAGCCCATTTCGTTGCAAAAGCCTTCTAATTGGCAACGAAATGAACTCTTTTTTTTTACAACGACCATGCATTTTCGTTGCAATTGACACCATTTTGCAACGACATTTTTCATTCTGATGAAATTATAAAATTGTTGCCTAAGCTTGCTTTCGTTATGAATATAAACTTTTTAACAACGATTTTCGTTCTTTGATTATATTATTTGGCAAAGACATTATCTTTGAATCGAAAGAACGAAAATGTTTGTTCTTTGGTTATTTTTCAATATGAACGAAAGTCGTCGATTAAGCAACGATATTATATGTTGTCGTTTCTTTATATGTTCAACGAAAGTTGATATGATTTCTAACGATAAAATGTTGCCTTTTATTTTAGTAGTTAGCAATAATATCCTCTTCGTTGTTATTAGGTAAATTTTTTCGTTGCCAAATATTATATTTTTAATGCCATTAACTTAGCGAAAATTTGTTGCTAAATGTATAAAAAATTGTTGCTATATTAAAACTTGTTCAATGCTTTAGTAGCGAATTATATTGTTGCTAAATCAAAATTTGACATTCTTTTTTGTGTACTGTTTCACTTCTTGTCCCCATAACAAATAATGGCAAAAATACAAAAAATTAAAATATTATTAACTTAATAAAATCATCCACTACATAATCATTCATTATCTTTATAATTAACCATCTAAAGCTACCACAGTTCTTCAATCAAAGTATATATCTATATATATAGAGAGAGTACACTTCATAATTTTGTCCCCTATCTTCTGTAAACGTAGCACAAAAATTTGATATCCAGTATTGTAAGGCAGGTCGTAGAAGCAGTCTTCCTACACATATTTAAAAATAATAGCAAGTCGTGAAAATGAAGCAAATAGGTCACCAGAGGCACTTAGTGCCAAAATCAATACACAAAGACAATAGAGTTGTTACGTGATACTAATGTACACCGTATTGCTCATAAGCAGAAAAAGACATAGGCAATCACAATATCATTTGCTACAAATCCAAATAGAAAAAGAACCTTCAAAGGTCTGACTATATGATTGCTCATATACAAGAAAAATTGAAATCTTAATTGGCTATATTTGCACCTATTGTGTACTCATTCTCATTTTTCAATCACACGAGACGGTTCAAAAGGAAATGCAATGTAAATTAGACAAAGGCTTCTCTAAATAACACATATGAACAATACGAAACAAAATTAAAGGCGTGCAAACAAGATTATGAAACTAAAAAATCATATAAAAGTAGCTATGAGATCATTTAAAGCATCGTCATGTAAAAAAGCAGGTGCAACTTCCTCTTTCTTAGACTCTCGCAGAAGGGATTCCAAATATTCTCTCCGGTCTTCTATCTTTGTGAGAATATAGCATAATCTATTTAGTACAAGCTACGCAGCAATGGGAAAATATAACAAAATCAAGTTATATAACATTACCTTGTGTTATTGTCAAAGAAGCCCAGTGATAATGCTCGATTAGCAACTCCAAGTTTATGCTCAATTGCTGACTCTAAATTGTTCTTCCACAGTTTGCACCTTATTTCGATAGTTAAAAAATCAATAAAACCTGAATTTGAAAATTGTATAGTAATCGCCAAATGGATTCCAGAAAATTGTCGCACCCTCGAGAAGGACAAAATTGGTGGTCTTACATTTTTAACAAAGTCTAATTAAAATAAAAAAATAAAAAAATGATCTTAAAAAATATGTATTTTAATAGTGACATTTGAATTCAGAGGGAGGGATTAAAAAGCTTTCGAATGGAGAAAGAACTTTTTATTAGTAGAAGTGAGAACAAGTGGAACCTAAAAACAATGTACATATATAAGTTCAGCCTTCTGATTTCTACAAATCAGACACACTTGAAATTTAACACCCCACACCCCAACTAAACAAAAAAATTAATTAATTAAATTGAGAAAAAGAATAATTAGACTGGTATACTACTTAATACTAGCTTCTGCCAGTTTTGAGTCTCTTGAAGGCTTGGTCCCCGGTGCTTGATCTCGGCATCATTTGGTTATCAGATGGAATATCATCGGTCTGTAGTATAAAAAAAGTTATGATGATTTATTTAGTCCGAGGCAAGGAGTTACTTATAAAAAGTTTAACTTAAAAATACAAAACAAAGGCTCAAAGTCTATTATACCTTAACAATGGATGTTGAAGGAGGATCCATGGCGCTATTTGCACGGTTTCCAAAATCAATTTGCACTGAGATGCTGGCATGCGACAAATCCACTCCAGAACTCTGCAGTGCTTGTGTCAAAGTATTGAACAACCTGTATAAGAAAAATCATATGTGTTCAGCATATGTATAACAATATCTTGGTTATAGATGGAGAAAGTTTCAATCACCCCTACGAGTTCTACATGCATATAGCCTAGGCCACACATTAACCACTTCAGATACTTTCTTCAAGGAGGAAGAGGAAAAGGAAAATCAGATGATTTAAAAAATAGTGGTGCCTCCAAGATTGTGTCTTTATGAGCTTAGTTGATCATTGTGAATGAAAACTCCTATTTTTTTCAACCCCTTTTGATGTCAAAATGCAAAAGGGATTCATTGTTTGCCTGCGAATATAAACCAGCAAAATGAACTATAAGTGATGACAGATGTAGATTCTCACCCTTAGGAGTAGACACTTGAGACGCTAATTGTGCCACTTTCAATTGCTAGTTCCTGGTCTTTCAGCTTATCACTGGCCACAGTGGAGTCAGTTGTACATGATATGCTCTGCCACAACTGAGACTGAGGCTGAGATGTCCTGTTCTCTGTATCAGGTGTCAGTCGGGGTGGAAGTGGGACTGCTGCACTGCTGCTTCCTCCAGGAGAGAACATGGTTTGTTGCAGTGGCACAGGAAGGGGCAACGCCTTATTTGTTAGTCCACGGTGATTATTCGTTTCCTTGAAAGTATCAGCAGTGCTTATCTCAGAGAGCTACCTACCAATGATATGTCTAACACAATATTTACTACTACTGCTACATTACAATATCAATATCACTGCTCGTCTGCCTATACAAATATAATTAACACTCGACACAGCCTCTGCCTCGCTTTGGTGTGTGTCGGTTATTTGCCCCGGATCCTGGATAATCATAGACCTCAACATTCATTCTTCCAATTATGGTTTTAACCTCCCAGTTTTTCTCCATATTTTTCTGAGTATCCAAAATAAAAATACATTAATCAAACATAAAGCAGGAATGAGTTTTTGTTTAGCTTTGAACATCAAGTTTGTAAAGTACCAGTTGAGTATCCTCTAAAACTACATGACCATGGTATTCATGCACAAGATTTCTTGTTCCTGCAAATAATTATGTACTCTTGGTTAGTTATAATCTTCAAGAAAAGAAACAGGGAAAGATCTAGAAAAAAACAAGCAAATTTAGCAGATTAGTTAGTTGAGGAATTACTTGTAACTGGAACCCCATTCAAGCAAAGAAGATGAGAAAATCCCAATAGCAACAGCACTAATAGGCCAAGGAAAGTGGCTGCCATTTCCGCAGCACTTAACTCTTTAGATTGCTTTGAACTTAGTTTCCCCTAAAGCATGCCAACTAGTGCTCCATTTATATGCATGCCCGTTTGGCATTTGTGACGTAAATTTCATTCAAGTCAAAAAGGCGTGAAAAATGCAAAATTTTAGAAAGATTTACGCGTTTTAAAATCTTTATTTGTATGGCGTGAACCATGAATTGAGGGCATAACAGTGAGAATTCCTGGATTGTTAGTGGAAGTTATGATGATGCATAATTTAAGAGCAAAAGATGAACACTATGTACAAGTGGAATGTGACAAAATAATGATGTCTGAAGCTTATAAAAATAAAATTAGTCAAGGCCCAGTGGAAAATATACTATTGAGCAAGTAAATTACGTAAAACATAGTCATCAAAAGCTTAATTACAGTACCAAGCACAGAAGTGAAATATTATTGAATGCTAAATTTTGACAGTTAATTAGTCATATACTAATAATAATTAACAGGTGTAATTTCCCAAATGATCGCCTTTTTCACGCCAAATCTTGATGGCACCAACCATATATAGTTTAGTATTTGCTAGTATCTTACTAACTTATTACAGACTAAAAAGGGAATTGTTATTTTAGATCACATCTATTATCCAGGTTAAGGAGTCTTGCAGAGCTATCAGAAACAAAGCTTATGTTTACTCGATGGGTGGGTGGGTCAGTGTAGTGACCAGACCACCAACGTATTCTATAATGGTTGACATTAGTGTATATATAAAAAAAAAGAATGCTAATTATGGAACAAACAACTCCAACTTTATTGTGGTTGCTTGTAAAGTAGTAATTGACTTATTGTAATATTATTCTGAATTAACAAAAGCTAAGCAAAACAAACTATATACTGTTTGAACCAAAAACAAACATTCAAGTAATACTAATAAAGTTAATGGCTTGGGGAGACACTGACATTGGTTTTATCAAACTTTGTAGCAAACATTAATGCAGGACCACAATTTGTTCCCCGAGATTGATCAATAAAATTGTCAGATGTTCTATGAATACTTTTCTGCTTGATCAAAGATAAAAAGATTATAAACCTATAATAGGGAAAAGAATTTTATGGCCTATAGTTCAATCAGTACTAGATTTTAATGCATTAGCTTTGATTATTAGATACACAGCACACATGCAATTATTTCACATTTTCCTTGGTCTAAATTACAATCACAACATTCTAGTCACCAGTTTGACAAATCTTATCATAACGTGTGTAGAATTTTTATGAATACAGGATATCAGATGCTCAAGAGAGTGAGACAAATTTATCCTTTCCTAATATTGAACCTCATAAAACAGAGGAAAAAACATATAAAAAGTCTATACTTATTTACCAATGGCATCAACTTTGGTGGTTCGTGGTTCCATCCCTGGTATGGTTCCTGGTATGGTTCCTCATACTTGTGCACTTTTTCTTGCAGAAACTGAATATACTCAATAACCTGAAAAAGATTTAAATAACCAGGTGAATTACAGTTGAAGAGTAAACACATGGTGCGTATTGGATTCCGTCAACTGAAGACAATGTAAAAATGAAAGAGCTATGCAATCAGACAATCAATTACAATTACCCACATAAAGTTCAGAATCCGAAGAATATAGTACAGTAAATGCCAACAAAAAACTGTAGATGACACGAATAAGAAACAATCCTTTGAAATTTAGATAAAATATATTATAGCCATAATTCTAAAGCTTGGACGGAGAAAAAAAGAGAGCCAGAACTAACCGAGAAGAAGAAAGGGTCTGCCGGCCGGGCGCCAACATTAATGGAGATAATAAGAGGACAGAGAGGTGGTGCCTAGTGTATGATTAGCCGAAAACCAGAAGGAGCGTTAGATGGCTGCGAAGAAGATATGCTCGAGATCTCCGATCCCAATTGGCAGATCCGCTCCAAAACAGTCCAACTCTCCAACCTCCGGCCACCATTTTCCATCTCCAATCCACGATCCTCGTGCTCCGTCTCTTCAGCAAACATTAAGAAGATCTAGATCTACAATATCTTTTCGGTTTATAGCAAAAGATAAAAGTTATGTACAATAAAAACAATAATAAAATTTAATAATAATTGAATGTTAATTTTATTATTTTTAATAAATATAATGATTAATATCTTAAATTATAATTTGAGTTAGTTTGTATTATTTTTGAAATTTTAAATTTTAAAATGAATATTTTAATTACAACTATAGCTAGAATAAGAAAAAAAATAAGTTTTAAAGTATAGTATTAATGAATGAATGTTAATTTATTTATTTTTAATAAATACAATAATCAATAATCTAAATTACAATTCAAATAACTTTTTATCATTTTTGAAATTCTAAATTTTAATTTTAAAATGAATGCTCTAATTACAATTATAAATAGAATAAGAAAAAACTAATGAATTTTAAAGTATAGTTCATTAATTCTAAATTAATTCGAACCCAACACATTTTAATAATAAAATTATATTATCCATTCTTATCACCTCTCTGTTATCGCAAGTAAATTTTGAAAGTACAAAATTTGTAACAAGCTAATACCTATATATATAATTAATTTATATATATGTGACTTATTAATTATTGAATATAAGTTATTAATATATACTCCCTCCTATTCAGATTAAATGACATTTTAGAGTTAAGCACACTAATTAAGAAATAACACAAAATGTCTTTTATGTCCCTAATTAATTATTTCTCTCTCCACAATTGTCTCTTGTCATTCTCCACAATTGTCCCTAATTAATTATTTATCTCTCCACAATTGCATTTACTAAGCATATTAAATAAAGGGGTAAATTAGGAAAAAATAGTGCAATATTGCATAGAGATTCCAAAATGACACTTATATAGAATAAAATTAAACTCCCTAAAACGTCATTTAATCTGAATAGGAGGAGTATGTATGTATATATATATATATATATATATATATATATATATATATATATATATATATAGTTCATTGGAATAAGATTCTCTAACAATTTAGTTATGTAATTAGAACCCTATATATATACACTTTAAAATTTGCAATGTTTATAATCTATAATTAGATTCAAAAGTTTACATTGAATATTTAATTCTTTTTTTTTAAAATTATATTGTCTATTACTCCCGCCTCTCGACATCGCAATTAAGTTTTTTAAGTTAAAAAATTGTAACAAGTTAATAATTATAGTTTAGTAAGTTAATATATAGAGCAATATGGTCATACACAGCTGTATATAATTTATTTGTGTATAGTCTGCCAAAACTATGTCGTTTTGGCAGATTTTTTTTTATTTATTAAAAAAACAGCTTTTCTCCTCCCAAATCAAAAATCAAAAATAAATATGCCAAATTATATATATGGGCCCCCATTCTTGGCAATCGGTTGTCACGGGTACTATTTTAACAACCATAATCTATACTGTTGATCGCAACATTGGATGACACGGATTGAAATAGATTTTCCCATTGCCACTGATTTGTAGCGATATGAGAAATTACCCATTTTCCCTCATTTGCTCATGTCTTTACTAAATCTGCAAAATTGACCTGTGTCTCATGGTAGCTTGACCGACCAATAAAATTGGGTTTAACTTTTTTAGCCCATGAAAATTTGGGCCATTTTGATTTCGACTGGTTGTGCTGGGCTTCATGGTGGTGGCTTACGTTAAAGTTACAAGAATTTTTTATTATAAAGTCACTTACCTGTTTAGAGTATGTGAATGGGATTGAACCCTTAATTCCATTTTTAATAATAATAATAATAATAATATATTTATTTATTTATTTATTTTTGTCATTTTCAGATAATCCCTATTTGACTAATTTTTAAAATTTATATGAGATTTATCAAAGAGTGCATTAAATTTAATTTTCCCCCTAACTTGATTGTTAGGTTTGTAATATTCATGAACGCAATCAAATTGCTCAAAGTAAGCGGAAACGTATAAAATCAGAGTTTTAAAATTTTACAAACCATAAACCCGGATCACCCTTTATGCACAATTATTAATTAAACGAAAAAGATAACGAATAAGAATCATACCCTTGAAGATCGAGCTTCCTCAGGTACAAGTTCACCTCCAATCCTTTTCGCGTTCAACTTGAATCCACCGGGTTTGGTTCCTTCCTTTGATCAACGTTACCCACCCAAGTGTTTGGCCTCTAGAGGTGATCCACCAAGGAAGAAGAAGGATTTAAGAAGATGGGTAGTTGGCTAAACCCTAGTTTTTCTATCTCTATAGAAAAAGAGCGTACTCTCCAACCATTGGAATTATCGCGTAGTCTTGATATCTGATATAAGACTCCTCTTATAAAGATATCAAGTAACCCTATTAAAATAAGGTATTATTTAATTAAACTCTTTTAATTAAATGGGCTTCCTAATCTTATTAGGGATAATTAATTAAACTCCTTTAATTAATTTTCCTTCCTAATCTTATTAGGAATAAATGAGAGTACTTATATTAAATTAATTCCTAAACTCTTTTAGAAATTAAAATAATAATAATAATTGTAATAATATTAATAAGACTCCTCTTATTAATTTATATTTAATATTTCTAAAATATTAAATAATAAATATTAAGCTATTTAATTTATTCTATCACCATAGATTAAATTAAATATACATAACATATTATTACGATTATGCCATTAACTTCTTAAATAATTATTCTTCCTTTTTTATGGTGTGACCCTTTAGGTTCTCCATATATTAACCTAGGTTGTGAATAAATCAATTAGAACAATTCTAATCTTATTTAAATAAATAAATTAAACAATTAATTTATTTAAATAAATAATATTTATTCTACAATAGGATAAGCCTCCTAGCGATCAACGACTTTCCGGATAATATAGATTTCAACATTAATCATAAAAGAACCTTTGAGTAAATAGTTACTGACAATTCAATCCTTCCACCATACAATGTCCCAATTAAATATAAGACATGGAATTATCATCAAGTCTTATTTTATTTAATTATATGTATTTCGACTCTTAAATGCACTAACTCCAAATAATGCAAATTAGAAACTCCTTTCTAATTTCATTACGACTGGCCAAGGACTCTTTGGGTTGTCATTTATCGAATCACATAGGACATTTCTCTTATTTTAATAAGTGGTAGATTCTTTATTGATCATACATTATCTCCGTATACAAACTTATTATACCCAAGCATACCTTTTGATATACCCTAAGGGTCTTAAGGAATAAGTCAAAGTATAACTCATCATACACAAGATACTATGATGATCTCAAGTCCAAGGATCACTTAGACTACTATCACTACTGAGAATTCCTATTGACAAAAAGTAAAACTCCATTAGGTATTCCTTAGCGAGCCACGTTCAAATGAACTTATTCTCTAATAAAGCACCTACATACTTGCTTTAGTGTCTCCACACAAATGATCGTGAGATCAATCATCCTCATCCAATGAGCAAGCAACGATGTATTCAATCTATCCGGATTCACTAATCCCCAATTTAGTAATCCAATGATTGGGAACTATTTTAGTTTTAAGCTTCCTAAGAATTTAGATCTCATTAGAATGATCATCATCATTATTCTAAAAGCATTGCTTAAAACTATGGGTTTATCACATATTATAAAAACAAAGATCATGTAGATAATTAAAAGCCTTTAATAAATTAATACTTTTATTAATAAATGAATAAGATTGTTACAAAGTATATGCTTTATCATCAAACATGATTGACTTGTGTGCATACTACTTTCAATCTCCCACTTTGCACTAAAGTCAATCGTCCATGTAATCTCATACTCTTCTTCTCTAAGTGACGATTATCCTGGCATTGGATAAGCTTTAGTTAATGGATATGTAATGTTGTTCATGAGAGTCCACTATCTCTATAGTGATTTCCCATCTTTCAATGATTCTAATAATCAAATGAAAGTGCCACAACACATGTTTAGATCCAAGATGAGACTTAGGAACTATTCCTAGTTACGTAATGAACTTTTAATCCAAACAATCAACTTGCGACTTCATTTATAACTATATACTTTGTCTTTATCACTAAACCAAAGAACTCTTTCTTTGTTTGGAACCTTTCAATTTATCGCACCTTTGTTCAAGGTAGCCCTTTACCTTAAAGTGGATTTTTCATCATCTTAGTGCATCTCGAAAACTTGAGTCATTAAGCCCTCTAGTTTTAATTAAGACCCACCATGAATATGATCACATCCTTAGTGCTTGGGTTAAGCACTTTAAGATGTTTTCAACGACTCATAGTGAACTTCTCCATAATATGATCGATCAACATCGTGTCTCGTACATTTCATTGCATTTATGATTGTCACTCATTCGACCTCTCTTTCGTGAGTCGTGGGGACTATTAAGAGATACACTCCATAGCTCATCGACATGAGACATCTCTTGAGTTTGCAATGCTAAACGACTTTAGCATCAAATGAATATCGTTCCTGGGTTAAGTCGAACATCCCTGTCAGATCTATCTATATAGATTTTATCCCCAATTAAGATACTCTTCCCAAATCATTCATGGAGGAATGTTTAGACAACTTTATCATTCTTGTTTGTAGCATTAGTATGTCATTCCTTATCCGTAGTATATCAACATATAATCTTAGAATTGTCACGGCGCCCACTTGTCCCTTTTGTACATACTCTAGAACTCTTACCTCATCGTATATGTAATCGGATCATCATCTTCTATGATGTGTACCTCATCATCATCATCTATGATGAATCCATACCTCCTAGGTATCTTTGGTACTTTTTGATTTATGATTAGGTTTTGTGGTACAATAGGTTCATCTATATAGTTCCTCTTATTTGACTTATAGTGTTTTGTGGTTCTTAAACTCTTCAAGATCTATTATCCTCCCACTAGCCCCTTCAATAATAAACACCTTTATCTTAGAAGGCGTGTGTTTCAGTAACAAACACCTTTTGCTAAGTAGGATTATAGAACATATACCCTAAACTTACTTTAGGATGTCCCATAAATTGTACTTGTCAAATCTTGTCCCAAGCTTATCCTTTGAAACCTTTTAACATAAGTTGGACAACCCTTATCTTAACATACTTAAGATTAGGAATCCTCCCCATCCATAACTTTTATGGAGTCTTGGGAAATGGATTTTGAGGTTACCATTTTCGTGAGATATGCGACCATTTCAGGACATTATCCCGGAAGGATCTTTGGAATGTCGGTAAAATCATTATGGACCGCACCATGTCCAACAAGGTACGATTTTTCATTCGGATACATCAATCAATTATTGCGTGATCGGGATGTGTCCATTATGAGAAATCCATTTGAGATGATCTAGAAACTTATTGCCACAAGTATTTATTCCTCGATCTAATCAAAGAATCTTAATACTTTGCCAATTTGTTTCACTTCTCAATTCTTTGAACCTTTCAAATAATTCACACTTGTATTTTAGCAAATACACACATTCAACTCTTTGAATGATCATCTCCTTTTCTTATACTAATTTGTTCAATATGCAAAATTATTTTCATGTAAGTCAGTATACAAAATTTATTAAGTAATATTCGATTCTATACAAAACATTATTATTATAAAGCGTAACAACAATTGTTCTTAATTATAATACCAAAGATTTCATTGTCCAACAATAAAATGGAAATAATATTTTTAACAAGAACCGGAATACAATAATAACTTATTGACTTAATAGATTTGCTCAGTAGGCATTGCTAAACTATAAGTTTCTATGGCTAATATGGCAACCTTTGCTACATTTCCATACATAGGATTACTTATATTTGTTTAGCTTTCTACTTCTACTTGGTCCCTTCATAAATCTATATTTATGATAACCAAAAAGTCGGTATCCAATACCCAAGTAGAACCTTGACTTAAAGAAAATTTATTTTAAATCATGAACAAATTTGTATTTATTTAGAAACTTCACTAAGCTTCTTTCGTTAGCCTCTACGCGTGACGCTTCTTTGCAGTTTCTTTCTAGTGTCGAAGCTTATGTAGAAGGAAGCAAGTTCCTTTCTGCTATCCGTGATCGTTTCGTTCTTATTATCCTTTGTTTTTGCCTTTCTATATACCTTTCTTTGAATCGTTCTCTTTTTCGTAAGATCCTTTCGCCCCTACCAAGAAGACTTGATCTTTCTTGGTTGGAAAGTGACTCTCAACATTTTTCAATATGTTAAGCAAATCAATGAGGCCGATATCTAGCTTATAAGACCAAAATTTTTAAATAAAAGGAATTTCCTTTATTTATTATTTTGAAATAGTAAGGGTTGAATTGATTAATGTGGATAGTTAAGGGTTAAATACGCAAATATTTCAAAATAAGCAAGTGGTTATAAAATATTCATTATCGTCGGGAATATTCGTTTGGTCGTGGAATATTAAATGCTTTGTGGGAATATTAAATGCATTTTAGTAATGACCATGTGTGGGCCCCATAACGGAAATCGATTGGATGAAGAAAACGACAAATATAAGTTATTTTTAAATAACTACAGTAGTTATTCTATCATTAATACTATTGGAATACCCGTTGGTTAAAACATAAGAATCTGGCGTTGTTGCAGACAAGAAGGCAGTATTGCACCAATTATTAAAGGTACTACTCAATAATGGTTCTGATAATTCTTTATTCAAAGATTTTATTTTATTGAGTTAATAATTCTTTGCGTTGATATTTTATATTATTTGTTGTTTCAATAATTGTCATTACACGGCGATTTTTCATTATCGAAGCAATAATTCATATTATCCGAATAATATTATTAGATAACATTATTGGCAATGTCTAGAAAGTTACGCTAAGGAGAGGTTTGGTCACCTAATAATTGCGGCCAAGAAGGAGAAATTCTTATTGGAAAGTTCTCTTTCCTGAGGGCTGCTGGTTGTCAATATTGTGATTCTGTAATATTATTTGTGAATAATTAATTATTAATTTATATGATGAGGAAAATATTGATTTTATGTGGATATAGATGGAGAAAAAGTTTAATGTGACAATTGTTAAAAATTGAAATTTTATCTTTTTCTGATAAAATAATTCATTTAAATATATTATTATATTTTAATAATATAATAATGGTGATATTTTTACAACGAATGTGGGATATATGAGTATACGAGGAGGAAGAGTATTTTTGTTGCAATAAATATTTAAAACATGTTAAACATGCTCGGTGGACCCCATTTATTGGTGAAATTTGATTATACCGTAAAATCACCCGTTTGTGGATTTCGGTCAATTTCTATTTGGAATTTGGAAAAACTTTCTTCTGCAAAGTTGTAGAGAATTGAAATTCCTATAAAAACTCGCGAGATTCGAATTTTCTGATGAAAGGGCTATTTATTATGAATTATTGAAGTTCGAAGTTCAAATAATTAATTTTTGAAGTTTTAAATATTTTAATAAGAAAAACGTTTTTTTTTGAGTTAGGCAAGGTGAGTCACTCTTGGTGGCTGATGGTTTGAATCAGATTAAAAGTGCGTAGGAATTTAATAATTATATATTAATATTTTATTAAATTTTTCGCTTTTGGTGTTCTAAGCAATTTTCATAAATAAGGTGCTTAGGTTAGAATTGAAAATCACACCAAAAATGAAGTTTTTCTCTCTATATTATCGAGCGTATTCTTGTGAGTATTTTGAGTATACTTTGAGTATTGCTAGGCGGTGCAAGTTTTCAAAGACTATACCCTAGATTCTATTTGAAGTATTGATCTTTCGAGGTAAGGAATATTATTTTTTTCAGAATGATATTATTTCTTCAATATCATTATACTAAAATGTTGATCTGAAGTTTTTATCAAATTTGGAACTTTTTCATGTGGGGTTACTTATTCATGAGTTACTATTCACGAGTTACTATTCACGAGTTACTATTCAAAATAGTACTATTCACGAAGCATGAAGATGTTTTGTGGAATTTCTATCTTTTGGTGTTTGAGTTACTATTCACGATATCACGGACTATTCACGATATCTGATACTATTCATAGAAAAATAAAATTTCTTCTTTTTCGTCTAAACATCTATTCGGATACTAACTCGATTGTATCCATGTTTTGATCATTCTTGAATTTTACACCACTATGATTATTTTTGAGGTATTTTGGACGTGGATAAAACCAAGTACGAATCCTTAATCCTTAATCCTTGTCATTTTGTTTCATTGGATTCGTTTCTAAAAAAAAATATTTTCATCATCCTCGGTCTTAAATGATGATATTATGGAATATCTTTGGCCCTGTAGTGCAAAGATGAATGATTTCTTAAGAATATCTTTGGCCTCAGTAGTGCAAAGATGAATGATTTTCGAAGAATATCTTTGGCCCGTAGAAGCAAAGATGAGCAGTGTTTAAATGAACATGATTAATCGATGAATATCTTTGGCATGTAGTGCAAAGATGAATATTTGATTCGGATGTATATTGATTGATGTTACTGAGGATAAAAGATAGACGATGAACTTTTAAATTCATACATGAAGATAGTAGTTTGCATTCTCTACTTAACTCTTCTAATGAATTATTATTTCCATTCATGAATATTGATTTAAAATTTGTTGTCTATTGTATTCTATTATATTTTTCCTGTTGAAGACTAACGATAATTTGTTGTATATTATCTTAGTCATAATATTCTTTCTTGAGCTAGTTGAGCTCACCCTTTTCCTTTTGTTCCATTTTTCTCGGGAGGCGAGAATATAGCGAAGACGTAAGTCGGGGTATGGAATGAAGGTTTTAGAAAGGATTGTTTAGTAGTCCTCACCATTTTTGTAAAATAATGTATCAATAAATGTGATGAGGATTTATTTGAGTATAGATATTGTCAGAAGATAATATTTGTATTCAAACTCACGGCTTTTCTTGTTGTAATAATAAAGTTGTAGTTGTTTCTGTACCATGTATTGACAACTCAGAATAGGTGATGTATACCATATGAAAAATTCACAACAATTGTGAAAGGAGTCCGGGAGTGAGTGCAAGATCAAATCTTGGCTCAACTCTCCATCCATGACAAAACTCGTTGTCTAATTGATCAATCAAATTGATAATGTTAAGGACTTTTTATCGCATCAGTAGTTTCATCTGGCCATTCTAGATCGGAAGAGCCCCTTAGATATCTCGATATCTATCGGTCCTACTTTCCTCACCATCAACTACTTGATGTGCAGAATATAGTAGGAGCATCCATAGTTTCACGCCGACGTCGAAGCTCATTACTCGTGGATGCGAGCATGATGTGATCGAGCCAAACGACTGCATCATCTTGCCACTTTCTAAAAGTAGCAATCTCTTCCTCAGAGGCATTGTTCGCAACCATTGCGAGGATAGGCGTATTAAGGACATAAGATAGCTTTTCAACTATGAGAACTATTCTCAAATTCCTTAACCAATCCGTTTAATTCACCGTTAATTTAGCATCTAATATGCTTCAGCGATGATAGTAATTTTAGACATTGTAAAATTTCAGTAAATGAATTTGTATTTAACAACATTTTAACATACATTCTTTTATTAATTACCAAAATAATTTAGGTCTTGTTTTAAATTGGTATCTCCCACTATTTTCTTCAAACTATATTACCTCACTTATATAGTTCTAAAAATCTAATTAAAGATTTCTTTAGTGAGAATAAGGATCCCATTTCAAATGTATATAGCCTTGTGGTGACACAACAAACTATATATAAATAAATAGGTAGACAACTTTTGTCAATTACATCAACTATGCAACTCCTCAGTATTTTGCCTCTTAGATTATTTTGATCAGTGGTGGCACATCCGAATCAAAATTATCCAAGTTAAGTCCAACCTAGCACTCCATATATTCAAAAAAGAAAAATATCATCCTTGTGGTGACACAACAAAACAATATTGTTCAATTTTCTTTATAAGCATCAAATGTGATAAATTAACATCTTAAATACTTAATACTTGCCTTGTGGTGACACAACAAACTCATATTAAATATTTAATACTCTATTAATTTTATCACGCTTAGAAGGCGGACGTTCGATATTCCAAATATCTTTGAACGCTTAGGACTTAATATTAAAATTGAGGGGTTTGTTATTAATTTGTCTCATCTTGTTTAAGCGTAGCATTTACACACATATATATAAAATACGCGTTATATTAATGAACATGCCAAGCATGTTTGCATAATATATAATATATATAGTATAAGCATGCACATATAGAATACTATATTCTACTCGGATTGATTATGGACTTTTATTCTAGTTTGGTTCACTAGAGCCACCAAGTGAACCAAAAGGTCAAACCCAGGGGGTGCAAGAAATAATATTTAAATATAACTATTACATTTAAACCCGGGCTCCATTACAAACGGGTCAAGTAATGCCTCTTGCTCCTTGATCTCCAATTTTTCAAAATTAATTCTAACTATTCCTATTACAAAACTATTTAAAATAAATAGAAACCTTGATCGTGATCGAAGGGAAGTACATAGGAGAGAGATAGAATTTACATTAAGAAAAATTAGAGAAGACGAGGTACGCAGACCCCATTTAATAAAACCCATACATTCATGCATCCAACTAAAATAAAATCCAATCACACATTGGTCGATAGTCCATAATCAAACCCATTTATTATCATACACATCATCATACGCATCAATAAATAACATTCATCTCATGAATAATAAACATTTAATATATATATTGATATCATTTAATGGGAAAATTTAGTTAGTATAAAATCTATTTTGAATCAAAATAAACTCCTTTATTTTAATCCAAATTAAAATTAAAATAAAACTATTTTATTTTAATTTATCCAATTTTGAATAAAATAAACTATTTTATTTTAATCAAAATAAACTCCTTTATTTTAATTAATTATGGAATCCAATTCCATGTAATAAAAAAAATTATTAAAGGAAACACGGATTATCTTTCCTATTCACAAATAAACTCCTTTATTTTGAATAATATGAAATCTTATTTCATATCTAAATAAACTCCTTTATTTAAGGAAAGATCGATTCTTTTTCCTATTCACAAATAAACTCCTTTATTTTGAATAATATGAAATCTTATTCCATATCTAAATAAACTCTTTTATTTAAGAAAATATAGAATCCAATTTCAACTCTAATTAGTTATCATGGAATCCAATTCCAACTCTAATTAGTTAGCATGAAATTTAATTTTAAAATTAAAATAAACTTTTTATTTTAAGATTAAAATGAACCTTTTATTTTAAAATTAAAATAAACTTTATTTTAATTCTAAAATTATTAAGAATAATATATATATAACTATTATATATATATATATATATATATATATATATAATAATAGAATATATATATAGTATATATATAGTCATTAACGTGACATAAGCATGTTCACCTTGTTATGCAAGAGATGATTCCAATACGCACGCGTCTTTGTAACATTATAGTATACATATATAGTATAATTCCGTGCATGCTGTAACATTATAGTATATATATATATATATATATATATATATATATATATATAGTATAATTCCGTACATGAATCTCAAAGAAAAAATTCACGTGGTCCAGCCTTGAAAAACCGAATAGATATTATATATGTATATATATAATATACAACTACATGCTAACCCTTTTTTTTTTTATGGTATTAATCCACCACGTGGACAGCAGGTTTGTAAATTGTGATTCACGAAATCCCTTGATTTCCGTGATTTCCTTGTTGCCTTGAATTATACCAATTCCGTGCAAGAGAATAACAAGCAAAATGTCCACCATTCACGTGATTTCCACGTTTTTTTTTTATAAATTTTATAAATTTTATACAACAATTTATGCCCAATTAAATTATTCTAAACACATATCAATATACATATCAAATCTGAACAATTAATAATTCGCATAAAGGTTTGGCTCTGATGCCACTGTTAGGTTTGTAATATTCATGAACGCAATCAAATTGCTCAAAGTAAGCGGAAACGTATAAAATCAGAGTTTTAAAATTTTACAAACCATAAACCCAGATCACCCTTTATGCACAATTATTAATTAAACGAAAAAGATAACGAATAAGAATCATACCCTTGAAGATCGAGCTTCCTTAGGTACAAGTTCACCTCCAATCCTTTTCGCGTTCAACTTGAATCCACCGGGTTTGGTTCCTTCACTACAAGAAAATCAAAGGTATAATGACGATTCGTGACCGTCGCTATAGATATATGACGATTTGACGATCGTCATCGCTATAAGCCGTCGTTGAAACCTATAGCGACGGTCTTTTTCTTATATACGACGGTCCGACCGGTCGCTAAAAAAACTCCACAAAACGCTTGAAGAGTTTTTACCGAACGGTCCGAAAGTGGATATACCGACGCGGCGATGGCCGTCGTCATTTATAAGATTTGGTCATGAGCTAGCTATTGCGTGCCGTGGGTGGCCAGATAGTAGATTAGATTTGGCTATGATTATTGCGACGGTTCTGCCGACCGTCGCATATAGAGAGATTCGTCATGAGCTCATCGCGACGGCCGTGGTAGTCATTATGACGTGATTTGGTTTAGCTATCGCGACTTTGACGGTGGCCGCCGTCGCCGCTATAGTATTTAGATTGGTCAGTGAGCTACTCGCGACGACCGCCGCGTGGCCGCTATATCTTCCCCAAATTTTTAAAGAAAATCGTTTTATACAATAATTTTTATTTTATTTTTACCGTTAAGAAACATAACCACATTCAACCATCCAATCAATATAACATTTACAACTAAAAGAATAAAACAAATAAAGTCTATTAATGTATAATATCATCTAAATATACATAACCATCCAAAATATTGTTATTTATGTATCAAAACAAGACATAACCAACAAAGACATTTAACATATTTTTAGTATCACATCTAACAAATTTTCATCAAAAATAGTGTTACATATAACAAATTTCAAAGAAAGACGTGACATGTCACAGTCCTCTATAGGATTATTTGATCCGCTAATATCACCATTATCTCCTTCGTATCGATCCTACAAATTAATTATCAAGTGAACTTGTTAATCCATAAAAACATAATGATAGCCCCAAAAATTTAAGTATAAGTGAAGTGAGAGAAAGAACACACCATGATTGTTGGATTGAGCATTTGAACTCGATGAATTCTTCATAAATTTCGGCCATAATTGATAATAGTTCATCCACTTTCCTTGTAAGATCATCTCCTTTTTCCGCACCTTTTTCAACTCAAATTTTCAATTCTTGATTCTCACGTTGTACCTCATTATTTTTGTGTCACGAGGCCCCCAAGTGTTTGTAGTCGTGGCACCAACTCCACCTCGTCAAGTCTACCATGTCGCCTCTGGTCCAAGAACTTGTGCAAGTAGTATATCATTCCGTCTGTATTCATCGCTTTCACCAAATGATTCTCGAGTCTTCTTTAACTCAATAATTTTTTCCTGTGAAAATATATAAGGCAAATTATACACAACTTAAATATACAAGGCAACTTAAATATACAAGGCAATTCAACATAACTTAAAGAAGAGTAGCAAATAATAGTAGTAATTTCAGTATGTTATTCTATTCCACTTACTTAAATGTTCCTTCTTTCTATATTGGTTACCTATTTAGACATTGTTCTTGAGATACCATCTTGTATTTAGCTTCCCGAGTATTGAAAATTAAAATAATTACACTACAACAATGAGTATTGAATTTTAAAGAGTGAGAGATTGATTTTTCATCATCGCCACATTTCCCTTTGCTTCTTCCTCATTGGTTGCATACCCTATATGCAAACAACAAACATATAGCTTGAAAATTAAAATAATTACACTAATACAAACTAGAAGAGAAGTAACACTATATTTGTTGAGGTCTATATGATATTGTTTCCCGATATTCTTTTTCGCCTTTATGAAAAGTCTTCCGAGTTGTTCATTCTCGATCTTAGGGGAGAGAATTAGTCCGATAAATGTCAAGTTCATGACATCATATGTTTAGCTAGAAGGCTGCATGTATGGCTATTTTGACTCTACTTATAAGGTTGGACGTGCATCGCTTGTCCATCCCATATACAACATGTTCAATGACATTAATTTAGTGTGTAATATATACGTAATGGCAACTATTTATGTAGAATCATTCAATTTAATTTATTCATTCGTCTGTGTTTTATAAAATGAAATGGTCTCTATTTATGCTTACTAATTTATTTTGTTGATCTTTTGGGAATTTGATACTCTAGTTTAGTGACTAATTTATTAATGAACAAATTAAAGGTCTATGCTTCTAGGAACATATTAAAGTAGGAAGTTTTTCTTGGTGCTCCATAATGTGACTTAACTATATTCTTGTAGGGATCACATGATTTAGAATCGAAAAGGCCAGTTTAAATTCATGTAAATGAATGCTCTAAAACAAACTCACACACACACATACAGGATAAAGAGTTAAAAAAAACTCATTGTTTGGATTGATAAACACGTACTCACATTCGAGGATGCTCCTTTAGTAAAATTGAAGTTATCACTTGAGTGTGGGATCAGATATACATATCTCTGCTCGATCAATCTCTTTTTATTTATTTGGTACTACAAATAAAACAAAAAATAGTTCATAATTAATAATAATACTCTATTTATAAAAGTCTAATACATGATTAACGATAAAAAATATTGAAATAACATCAAATATTACCAATTCACGCTTCTTTTTGGAATTAATTTAGTGCCCAATGTATGACCTACCAACAATTTTTTTTTCGATTTTCACAATTTTTTGTTGCTATATCCGCATTGTATGTATTTATAAATTAATAATAATATATAACAATAAGTAAGAATTGATAATACATAAATTAGAATAAACACAACTCGTAAGATCATCAGTTAGCCAATAATCAACCAACGCAAACCCATTGATTAGGATTTACTCGATCATTGTTGATAGTATTCGCCATCGATTTGGCACGGTCACCAGCACAAAATTATTACTCTTTAAGTTAGACTTCCAATCTCTCCACCTATTGCTCATGATAGTCACCGCTTTTCTCTTAGCATTGGGGTGATCTGTGGTAAATCGTTTCTACAACAAACAAATTTACACATATATTAGTTTGTTTCAATGTGCTTAATGTCAAATTCAATAAAATGGTATGATTAATAACCTGAATTTCATCCCAAGCCCTTGTCATGTTAGCCTCATCATATTGGACTATGTTGGAGTACTTATTGGAAAAATTCTCCATCATGAAGCAAGACACCTTGAGAAAAGTGGTTAACTTATTGGCCTCTCCCCCCAACAGGGTTGACCATTTGCATCATAAATTACTTTCTTGGGTGCATCGATATTTGACCATAATTTTGCTCCCATCGTTGGTCCACGCCTCTTAGGTCGAGAACCTAAAAGAGAGAAAGAATCAAGATATATGAACTAAACAAAACTAAAATATAACATGAGGAACAACTTTCAAATGGTATACATAGACAATATAAAGGTGTATATAGGTAGAGGTCAGTCCGATTTTGTGTTTTAACTGTTAGGGCTCTTAAAGTACGGATATTTCATAAATCCAACAACTGTTATTGATGATGCAAGTAGTAGTGATTTGAAATTTTTTGGGGTGAAACATCTTTATCTCTATGCTTGTTTTTGTGTAAACAAGCCGTGTAATTTCACAACACACATCAGCCGTGTAATGTATTTATTGCTTTTTGCTTCGCCAGGAAACCAAAGATGAACCAATGGTACTGCAATACCCAGTTAAACATTGTCTGGTAGCTGGACACCCACCCCAATCTGCATAACAATAAACTTTCATACAAAGAGAACTACAGGCACACATGAGATTTCCTTGTCCAGGAGAAGATTTTAGGTACTTAGCTAGTTTCAAAGCCGCCTCAATGTGAGCCAGTTTAGGGGATGTCCAAAATTGACTGAGTACATGAATAGAGTAGGCTATATCTGACCTTGTTATAGTTATTAGGTAGATTAGTCTACCTACTAATCTTTTGTAGGTATTCTGCTGTACATGCATCCAGCAGAAGAATGAGAAAGAAAGAATGAATGATCAACCATGAGATTGGTGGAAGCCAAACTATTTGAGAGCTGAAGACAGTTTAAGAAATCACTGTCTAGGAGCTTGTTTTAAGCCATAAAAAACTTTATAAGTTTTCAAACAAGAGGAGCATCCGTAGATGAAGTAGAAATACCAAATCCAGGTGGCATTGTCATGTAAACCTCCTCATCTAAATCTCCATAAAGAAAAGCATTAGAGATGACTGAACAAGACTATTTGGAAGACCTATAAAATCCTTAAATCTGAGTAGGAGTACTAGTTTCTTGCACTCACATTTTTCATGTTTAATTATAAATGTTTTGACAATAACTTGATCTTAATGACAAGATTATAGTGCCAAAGTCCAAAAAAAGATGCAGATGAATTGTTTCAAGATTTCAAGAAGCTCTATCTTCTTTGTTAGACTCGTTGTTTTATGCTTTAAATGTTGTCATTTCACAATTATCTTAAATGCAAAAGATAAGTATTTTACACTATATTTAGAATGGATTAACATTTGCTATAAACCTCGCTAAGTTTTTTTTTTAATTATTGAAAAATTGTGATCAAATGGGAGGAGAACCCGATGTTGTCGACAAGTTCAAAAGATGAACCTTAATATCCAAAGTCAAAATCGGGGTGAAGGTTATTAGGATGATAATATATTTGACTTAATTTTCCGGATGCTATTATACATTTAACTTGAGTTTTCGGATGCGATGCCAATTATATATTTATAATAACTTAAATGAATGTCAAAAGTTGTTGATTTTAATATATATGTCGTTAGTTTTAGTTTGATACTTGCCATCAATTCTAAAACACTCTATTTTATCGCCATCGATTGTTCTAGTTTGCTCTAGTTTGCCTCGTATATTGAAGTTTCAAAATATTGCTAAGAAAGCTCACCGATCGCAAAATATAATGTGCAATGTCTTTATGGAACCGCAAAAGTCCGAACAAAAAGTAAATAAAAATAAATAAATGACTTCACCAAATTTAGTACTCCATCCGCTCCTTAATATAAAGTCGTTTTAGAGTTGTGCACAAGTATTAAGGAAATGATTGTAAAACATTAAATATACTATCAATTGTCTATATTGCCACCAACTACGACAAATTTAAAAGTGAGTAGCAATTTAGAGGGACAAAAGTGTTACTCAACCAAAAGTAAATCTTCCTTTGTTCACACATATGATTAACATGTTGGAGCAATCGTTTTTATTCATGTACAAAAACATACTCATAGAATGAATATTGATATTAACCTTTTGATTTGTAAATCACACATTTTATAACCCTTTTAATATGTAGGAGCTAAGGAGTAAGCCATGTCCTTTAGTCCCGGCAAGATTTTATAACCCTTTTAATATGCACATTTTATTGTTGAGATTTTGTCACTTTTCCAAATATATGTCTATACCTAAAACACTTGCTTCAAGAGTTTTTTTCTTCTTCGATTCGACATCAATGCTTGTATTTTAAGAAAATGAATGTGACTATATGTGCAAATTCCTATCGGATTTTAGGTGCTAGTGTTTATGAACAAGCTCAGAACCAAGTTAATTCTCATGACAATGCAAGTATAAGTGTAGATATATGCATGGTACCTTCAACATTCTCATGAATACTTTCCTCCTCTACATGTGGTTCATCGGCATGGATCTCATTATCATTAATTTCCGCCATTGGAACAGCTTAGCACGAGATCTAGACGTTCTATTAGAAGCCATTAAAGCAACCCGAGAAACAAAAATATGAATGTGACACTCAGAAGAAAAGTTATTAGTTAAATCTAATGAACAGTGAGAGCTTTCGAGTTATTAGTTAAATCAAACTAAGTCCCCAAAATTAACAAATACATCCAAATAAAATACATCCGAAAATAAGTTGGCTAGCTAATACAGAAATTTGTAGACACCAAGGTGGGGCGGGGAGAGGCGTTAGGTAGTCCATTTAATTTCCAGTTTAGTCCAATTTGATCTTCAAATCTACTTACATTGAAATGTTGACAAAGAAGTGTGTTTAAAACACTAATAAGATGATGTAGAAAACAAAGTAAAAGATATACTACATCTTTTGATATTTGCTAGATATTTGCTAATAGTCTAGATATTTGCTTTAATACAAGGAGCACCAAGATATAATATCAAAACGGATCTATCAAAGTGTAACGGTTTCTCTTTTGGAGAAAATGGACAAAGTGTAAAAAACAGATCTATCAATTGTGATGTTTATCCTCTTCATTCTTCGTCATCTTCATTTTCCTCACTATCACCCTCCTCTTCATCTTCGGGACCCTCATCTTCTCCTTCATCTTCGTCTTCGTCTTCGTCTTCGTCTCCATTCTCATCTTCATTTTCATCAACAATATGTTCAATCATTCGCTCTTTGAAACGAGATGTATCAATTTGAGATCCTAGTTTTCGCCACTTTCCTGGGTCTTTTTCGTCCATTTTCAACTAATTCAAAGATCAACGTCATTCCTAACCCAATTTATGTTTTCAATATCAACTTCGTGAATCGGAGTGATGAATTTTTCATTGGTATTGGGTAAATCGTCACTATCGTAATCTACTTCAAAGATCTTCACATAAATCTCGGCTTTGTTCAGATAACCACACGCCAATTGTTATCCCTTTGATCATCAACATAAAATATTTGTTGAACCCGGCAGCATTACAAAGGGCTCATCGGTTGAACCAAACTTTTGATGATTTACATGCGTGAAGCCATAGTCACCGGCCAACCCTCTATCACGTGCTAAACCGTCATACCACTTACATTTGAATAGTAACAACTTTGCTGGATCCATAATAATCTAATTCAACAACATCTTCCAAAATACCAAAGTATTCAACTACATCTTCCTTAGGATTTCGATCTCAATGAGATGAATATCCACGCAGTAGTTGCTACCACATATACCCCACTATTCTGCTGCTTCTCCTCTTACTCTCACAACTTGTCGAATGGAATCGATACCCATTTACCAAATAACCATCTCCTCTCCTCGCTATCAAATTTAAATAAATGCAAGAGCTTGAACTTCCTTTCAAGCATCGTTATTCATTGTTGCCATCTACAAAATGGTAGCGATATAAGCAAATTCCATCCATTTATTATTAATAACCATTACAAAATTTTGCATAAAATTACGCTCAAATAATGTAGTACTTACATAATTCTTAAACCATTCAGAAATTCCTTTTTCTTAGCATTACAATTTTCCTGGCGTCGGTTTTTGCTTACGCTTTCCACGTAGAACATATATGAATCTTGCCAAATACTACAAATAAATAAACAAATTAAACAAATTTTTTTTGTCATAGCTAGTAGGGCTAACATAAGTTATTAATATTTCGAACAATAAATGTCATTCTTTATTTACTCACCTTAGATACGACTCAACCTCTCATACAATTAAATAAGACATACAAGTGTGCACTCTCGACATCATCGCTACATAGAGTACAAACTTTTGGGACATTAAGAAATCGACCTATGTTTCTAAATACAGAGAGAATCTCTTTTCCTTGTTCATATCCAAATTTCATTTCTTCCAACTCGTTTCCATGCAAAGATTGTTTTGACTCAAATATCTCGAGCAAAATGTAACACATTCTTCAAAGAATATACCCTTCTACAATCGATTCTTCCGGACGACTTCTATGCGAATATACCCTTTTAACTTGCCCATGTATCTTTCAAAAGTCCATATTTGTCGATATTTAACATTTCCAGCTATCTTCGCCTCTTCAGCGAGGTGGACACACAAATGTACCATTATATCAAAGAAAGCAGGAGGAAACACCATCTCAAGCTTGCAAAGTATTAACGGAATTGCGCCTCTAGAGGTGACCCACCCAAGTGTTTGGCCTCTAGAGGTGATCCACCAAGGAAGAAGAAGGATTTAAGAAGATGGGTAATTGGCTAAACCCTAGTTTTTCTATCTCTATAGAAAAAGAACGTACTCTCCAACCATTGGAATTATCACGTAGTCTTGATATCTGATATAAGACTCCTCTTATAAAGATATCAAGTAACCATATTAAAATAAGGTATTATTTAATTAAACTCTTTTAATTAAATGGGCTCCCTAATCTTATTAGGGATAATTAATTAAACTCCTTTAATTAATTTTCCCTCCTAATATTATTAGGAATAAATGAGAGTACTTATATTAAATTAATTCCTAAACTCTTTTAGAAATTAAAATAATAATAATAATTGTAATAATATTAATAAGACTCCTCTTATTAATTTATATTTAATATTTCTAAAATATTAAATAATAAATATTAAGCTATTTAATTTATTTTATCACCATAGATTAAATTAAATATACATAACATATTATTACGATTATGCCATTAACTTCTTAAATAATTATTCTTTCTTTTATGGTGTGACCCTTTAGGTTCTCCATATTAAACCGGTTGTGAATAAATCAATTAGAACAATTCTAATCTTATTTAAATAAATAAATTAAATAATTAATTTATTTAAATAAATAATATTTATTCTACAATAGGGATAAGCCTCCCTAAATGATCAACGACTTTCCGGATAATATAGATTTCAACATTAATTATAAAAGAACCTTTGAGTAAATAGTTTTTATGACAATTCAATCATTCCACCATACAATGTCCCAATTAAATATAAGACATGGAATTATCGTCAAGTCTTATTTTATTTAATTATATGTATTTCGACTCTTAAATGCACAACTCAAATAATGCAAATTAGAAACTCATTTCTAATTTCATTCGCCTTCGGCCAAGGACTCTTGGGTTGTCATTTATCGAATCACATAGACATTTTCTTCTTTAATAAGTGGTAGATTCTTTATTGATCATACATTATCTCCATGTACAACTTATTATACCCAAGATACCTTTGATATACCCTAAGGGTCTTAAGGAATAAGTCAAAGTATAACTCATCATACACAAGATACTATGATGATCTCAAGTCCAAGGATCACTTGTGTGACGCCCAAAATTAGGTATACATCACCCATCTTGGGTCGCCACTTACATGGTACATAAATTCAAATACAACTGACTTAACCTAACTAAGCGTCAGGTACAATACGACATAAACCGCGTGTTTGAATACAAATATTGTCTACTAGATATTATACAAACTCAAAAGGAGTCCCTCATTACAACTATTATCACACTATTTCACGTAATAGTGAGGACTACTAATGCTATCCTCTCGGACCATTACTCCGCTCCCCGACTCGTCCCGCCTATGTTCTCATTTCTCAAGAGAATAAGTGAAAGAAAGGGTGAGCTCAACTAGCCCAAGAAGAAATATTATGACTAAGATAATGCAGAATAAATTATCATTAGCCTTTCAAACGATGTTAAACCGATAAAATACAATAGACAACCCGGTTTAAGCTGCAGATGAATATGCAATCCATTAAAAGAGTCAAGTAGAGAATAAAATCTACTATCTTTTAGGTTTTAAAAGGTTTTCATCAATTTTTTTATCACGAGACTCATTTTAATAAATAAACCATCACATCTAATCATCCCCGTATCACACGGCCAAGGATTTTCATCAAATTATCAATGGTCATGACTATACCGAATACGGTCATAATCATACCAAAAACTATCCATCAACGCATTACGTGCCACCGAGGACTTTTATCACATCATTTATAACAAGCCATGATTATACCGAATGATCCTCGGTCATAATCATACTAAGTTCATCTATGCACGTAAGCAAAGATAACATAATATATCATGAGGATGATGACAATGACATAATAATTTAATAAAACAAGTTCAAGAATTATTTTATCCAGGAATTAGTAACGCCCAAATTGTCAACAAGATATTTGTTTTGTAGAGTAAAATTCAAGAATGATCGGAAGAATATTTCCATGAAAAGATCTTTGGATAAAACGCAAATATCAAGGATATTCTACTAATTTCATGGAGTATAAGTCAAAGTTTTAACCAACTGGGTATAATAAAGAATGGAATAACAAAAGAAATCACCATGCATGCAGACTTCAGATGACAAAAGTTATTCCAATGTAATAATAATAACGGAACGGTGTCGTGAAATTCACACCGACAGGATGATCCAAATGTAATAATAAATGTTGAATAATAAACAATGGAACCAGGTGTAAAACACATAGACGAGGATATTCCAATGTAATAATAAATACGGAATAATAAACAATGGAACCAGTGGGTGTAAAACACACGCACGAGGATATTCCAAATGTAATAATAAAGAATGAAATATGAGAAGAAGATCACCAAGTATAGGGGATTTCACAGATACAAAGTTATTCCAACAGAATAAATAAGGAAGGAATAACATATGATTTCACAAGTATAGGTACGATATATAATTTACTTTTTCAACACAATATTCCAATGTAATAATAATGAATGAATATTTCAACCAGTTTCTTCATGAATACAAATCTTTATATTTCATATATAAAAGATGTTTTATTTAAAATTTCATCCTTAATTCAAAGCTACCGTAGCAATTTATTTCTTCCCTTCAATAAAAAATTTTAATAAATTTAATATTCCTCGCTTTACAATTGTGACACTTTGCAAAATTTTAAATACTACCCACAACTATAATTTACTGATAATATTAAAAAATTATTTCACAAAATTTAAATCTTTATCGATCAAAACTGGGTCTCACAACTCAGTACTACTATCACTACAGAATTCCTATCGATAAAAAGAAACTCCATTAGGTATTCCTTAGCAAGCCAACGCTCAAAGGAACTTATTCTCTAATAAAGACCTACATACTGCTTTAGTTGTTCCACACAAATGATCATGAGATCAATCATCCTCATCTAATGGTTAGTTAACGATATGTATTAATCTATCCTGGATTCACTAATCCCCAATTTAGTAATCCAACGATTGGGAACTATTTTAGTTTTAAGCTTCCTAAGAATTTAGATCTCATTGTAACGATCATCATCATTATTCTAAAAGCATCATTAAAACTACGGGTTTACATGTGAGACCCCGTGATTTTATCAATAAAGATTTAAATTTTGTTTAAATAATTTTTAATATTATGGTGTGAATTTGAGATAATATTATAATCAAGGGTAGATTTATAAATTTTGCAAAGTATGCAAGTGGTTATATTATATTCGATTGGCTCGGGGAATATCTTGGCTTAGCAGGAATATTCGCATAACTACTCAATCATGGTGGACCCTATTAATGTAATATCATTTGATCGAGAGAAAACGATAAAAAATATTTTATCAAATAACTACTAAGTTTTTACCGTTGATATCGCTGAACTACTCTCTAAGAAGTAAAAAAGTACAATAATACGTGGGTCGATAAGAAGACATTACCTAAGATCGATTATCGATGCTTATGGTAAGTCACCATTGATTCCATTATCACGATTAATAATACGAATTATTATAATGATAACGACGCTTTTGTTTTATTCAGATTATTAACGTAATAAAATGTAAACATCTTTTTATATAAAATGTAATACTTTATTAAAGTTATTCTATAAATGTAATATATTATATTTTATTACGATAAGTGTTGCATAAGTTGTTTTCAGACATAAGTGTTTCGTGATAGTTGTTGCATGTAGGTTTGCATAAGAAAATGTTTTTATATAAATAGTAATATATGATATTTTATTTAAAAGATTTTGTTTTAAATATGGACCGCCGATTAAAGTAAATCAATCTGCACTGCTCATGGATTAATTACTACGCATTCTATTTTCCTATAAATAAGCTCATTCCTTCATTATTTTCTTATTTAATTCAATCGAAAACTCCGGAGAGAGAAATTATAGAGAAGTTACAGAGAGAAAATCTATAGTAGAAAAAGAAGAGTATTCTGCACTTCACTACTTTGATATCCAAAGGTCTTTTACTAGTAAGGATATTATTTGTTGTAATTCGTAAGGGTGTTATTCTTTCTTATTCACGAAGTTATAACTTCGTTATTCCATTCTTTATTATTCGGTTGAATAACCTCGTATAAGTGAGATACCCTATACTTGGTGAAATCCTCTCGTTATTCCATTCTTTATTATTCGTTGAATAACTCGTACACGCAGACATACCCTATATATAATCAGATAATGGTTTACCCTATACTTGGTGACATTCTTCTATTATTCGCTTGAACATCTCGCTCACAGGTTTTATACCTGACCGGTTCCGCCTTTTTTATTATTATTCTCATTGGAACATCCCGTCAGCAGGTTTTACACCGACCGGGTTCCGCTTTTTTATCATTATGTTGAATATCCTATCTCGTGTTTTACACCGGATCCGGTTCCATCTTTATTATTCTCGTTGAACATTCTCGCTGGCAAGTGAATTTCACCTCGATTCGGTTCCGTTATTATTATTCGTTGAATAACCGCTCATGCCAAGCACCGCATTTACGGTGATTTCTTGTTATTCCATTCTTTATTATACCCAAATAAGTTAAAACTTCGACTTCTATACTCCATGAAATTAGTAGAATATTCTCGATATTCAGCGCTTCATCCAAAGATCTTTCATGGAAATATTCTTCCGATCATTCTTGAATTTTACTCTACAAAAAAAAGATTCGTCGACAATTTGACGTTAATAATTCCCGGATAAAATAATTCTCGAACTTGTTTTATCAATTATTATGTCATTGTCATCATCCTCATGTTATATTATGTTATCTTTCGCTTACGTGCATGATTAACTTAGTATGATTATGACTGTGGATCATTCAAAGATAATCACGGCTTGTTATAAATGATGTGACAAAAGTCCTCAAATACTCGTAATGCAGTTGATGGATAGTTTTGGTATGATTATCAGAAGACCTCAATTTTATGAAATAAAAGTATTCAATTTTTTTTTAATTACTATTCATGAGTTACTATTCACGAAAGTTACTATTCACGAAAGTACTATTCATGAAGCATGATAATTTTTTTTCGAAGAAGGCATTACTCAATAATTGTTACAAAGAATTATCGCTCAATATTTTATTTTATTGATTCAATAATTGCTACGCTGATATTTTATATTATTGTTGTTTCAATAATTGTCACATTACAGACAAGATTTTCCATTATCTGAGCAATAATTCATATTATCTCTAATAATATTATTCGATAACATTATCGCAATGCCTAGAAAGTTCGTTTCAAGGAGAGGTTTGGTCACCTAATCGCGCTACCAAGAAGAAGAAATTTTATTCGAAAGCCCCTTCCGGAACCGAACCGTTGTCAATATTGTGATTTCGTAATATTATTTGTGAATAATTAATTATCGATTCATATGATGAGGAAAATATTGATTTTATATGGATATGATGAGAAAAATTTTAAAACGACAATTGTTGAAAATTAATATTTTATCTTTTTCTCGATAAAATAATTCATTTAAATATATTATTTTAATAATATATTGATGGTGATATTTTTACAATAAATTCATGGTTTATAAATGATGAGTGGAAGAGAGAAGATAGAATTGGAATTATTTAATAATTGTAAAATATTTTAATGTATATATATATATATATATATATATATACGTATTTGTGTGTGTGTGTGGAAGAAGAAGTGGGGTAAGAGAAGAAAGGGGAAGAGAGAGAATTAGTGGAGAATTATGGGAAAAGGAAGAAAGAGAAAAGGAAGAGAAGGAAATTAGAAAACTTATCCGTAGTTGCAGATTTTGGTCATTTTTCGCTTGGAATTTGGAAAAATTTCTTCAGAAAGTTGTAGAGAATTGATTTCAAAGTGTAATGGATATAGAATTCAGATTTTTTCGATAACCGTTTATTTTCTATGAATTGTTGAAGTTTTAGAAAATAAAATAATTTTAAATGAGGCGGCCCCACTTTTTGGTTGGTAATTGAATGCACGTGTAATTGAATTGTTTTTTTCAAGAGTGGAGGGTCATTTGGTCAGCGATTTTCCAAGGAGGAGGCGAGAATAATAATAATAATAATTTATTAATTTAGTCTCTTTCATGCGTTCTAAAGATTTTCCTATAAATAGTGGCTTAGGTTAGAATTGAAAATCACACCGTAAATCAAGTTTTCTCTATTTCTCTCTCAATATTTTTGAGCGTATTCTTGTGAGTATTTTGAGTATACTTTGAGTATTGCTATACTATGCAAGTTCGCTCAAATAAGTTATTCCAATGTAAGTATCGCTCTTTTGAGGTAAGTGGATAGTAAAGGATTTTAAGTGGTTATTATGTTTTTAGTTTCAAATTTTTTCTGAACCTTCAAAAATTCTGGAAAAATTTGAAATGATATGTTGATGAGTTTTATTGATTGTGTCCAAAAATGGTGATTTTTGGATGTATAGATTAAGAGTTATGAATTTTATGAGAAAAGACTATTTTAAAAGTAACCGCTTATAACTCCTTGTGATTAACTCCAAAATTGATGAAATTTTTATTGGGAGTACATATATATAATATTAGTATACCGTGTAAATTTCAGAATTTTTGGATAAAAGTATAATTTATGATAAATGTTTAAATATTCGGTGGTTTTGGCCATATGAAAAATAGTAAATGAATTTTAAAATTTTGAGAAAAATATTTGTTCAATATGGGACTATGTTATGCTAAATCCCTGAAAAGAAATATTTTTGGAACTGATTTGGTATTTTCATGAAAATATTCTAGTTATGAGTAAATGAATTAAATATGTTATGTGAAGTAAGAAAATTGAAAATATGATTTATGGCTTGAGAATCATATATGAGATATATGCAGATTTTTATGAGGGTTTTGGTTAATGATGATGAAATCTTATGAGTTTAGCATTTTAGATGATTAAATGCATTAATTATTAAAGTGTAAATAATTGGATTAAATTATTTATAAGTTTAAGAAATGATTAAAATATTATTATAATATTAATAATATTAGATTATGAGATTTCTAAGTGATTTATAACATTTGGATTAAGGTGTTATAAATATGGATATGAATTTTATTATTAAACTTTATCTTTTCTTGTCGAGGTTACTTACGCACGATACCAAGATTTACGTATTTAACACGGGTACTATTCACAACAAATTGGTTTCTTCTCCCACCAAATTATCATTGATTTATGAATCTTACTCTTGAAATTAAAACCATGTTTTGATTATATTGTTTTTATATAACATTCTTATAACCCTAATGATGACATTTTCTTCGACTCGAGTGTAAAGATGGGTAGATTATTGGTACGATCGTGACCATAGGTTCTCTTCGCCAAGAGTGCAAAAGTTGAATTGTTGATCGGTATGATCATGACCATTGAATTTACAATTGAATATTTTTAACTTAAGTGCAAAGGTGAATTAATCAACATGGTTATAATTATTGTTATATAACTTCAAATGATTATGTATTTATTTGAGATATGAATATCTTTCGCGTCAGTAGTGCAAAGATGGTTTGTTGATGAATATCTTTAAACCTAGCAGCAAAAGATGAATTATTGATGAATATCTTTCGCTCGTAATGCAAAGACGATTGTTGATGAATATCTTTAATTTGTAAGTGCAAAAAGATGAATTATCGATGAATATCTTTCGCTCAGAATGCAAAGATGATTTAATTCTTGAATATCTTTACCGTAAAAATCGTGTTGATGAATATCTTTCGCCCGTGGTGCAAAGATGAATTTATTAGTATGATTATGAACAGAACCGTGATTTGGTATAACCATGATATTTGATGTTTTCGTGTAAAGACAAGTGATGAAAATTATCTTCGTTCCGGATGAGAAGAGGAATTTAGAATCACAATTATGATTATGAAGTTATTCATATGATTGTGGAAATGAATCATTGATTGATGTTACTGGATAAAATATTGTTGGTGGACTTTAACATGGAGAAGATAATAGATTTTATGGTCTATTCGACTTTTTAATGGATCGCTTTCATTCACCGCAACTATGGTTGAAAAGTTTTATCATCTACCATATGTTCTAAATCTCGATTTATTATCGATGAAGACTATTGATAATTTATTTATCTTTAGTCATAATATTCTTTATCGAGCTAGTTGAGCTCACCCTTTTGTTTTTCACATTCCTTTCGTGTAATAAAAGTGTAATGGGTCGAAGTGGGGATAACAAGTGGAATGTAATCAAGTGGTCTATAGTTGTTGAGGTTCTCCCTAAAGAGTATGAAAATAATTTTATTGAGGCTTTTAGTGTGTCAGATTTTATACATCATTTAATAGTTATTTTTGGTGAATTAAATAAGGTGAGGAACCCAACTTTGGAAGGGTGTTTTGTCACTATCATACAAGATGTCTAATGACATACAAACTCGTGTTATCATAAGACATGGTTGTGCTCATCCACTCACGAGTATATTTACAAGCACTACCTATATAATCTTGGTGTTTGTTTGGAGTATAATACCCAATTAGAGACAAGTGGAGATAATGATATGTCAAGAGAAGACTCACCATTGGGAAGAATATGATAGTAATCTTCTCGCTTTTTCTTTGGGGTCTATCGGGTCAACCAAGGATAATTCGTGGCTATATGATATCTACCATAACCTAAAAAGCACGGCCTCCCATGTACGAAGATTTCCTTGAGCACTTCCCAAAGATTCTAATTTCTAAAACAGTTTTGACTATACCTTTATGTAAGGTGTCATGTGACGATAACAGGCTATTTTGGTATATATTTGTATCCAAACTCACAAAGATATGTGGGTTGTTGTATTTTGCACGACAATTGTTGTAATAAAGTTGTAGTTATTTTTCGCACTACCATATATTTGGCACTCGAATGGGTTGGATGGAATGGACCTATTTTGGGGTCGTTACATTTGGTATCGTAGCTTAAGGATAAGATCTCCGCGAGATCGGGATTAGAACTCAGAGGGAGAGATGAGTAAATCCTTCGCTAATGTGTCCTACCTAAGCTTATTTTTGTTGGTCACCATAATATCGGATATTATGTGATATGTTAATTTGTTAAATTAACCCTTGTTTTAAGTCAGATTCTAGAATGATATCCAAATACAAGAGATGAGCAATGGAGAAATCATGATGATGTGGGAGATAGAATCAAATAAAAGCAAGGTATTCTCAACTCTTGAAATACTGTGTACGTAAATTTCTGGGACTAAATTTCATAAGAGGGAGATCAGAAGACCTCTAATTTTATGAAATAAAAGTATTCAATTTTTTTAATTATAAAAGTATTCAATTTTTTATTACTATTACATTCACGAAGTTACTATTCACTATTCAAGTTACTACTATTCACGAAAGTTACTATTCACACGAAGTACTAAGCATGATAATTTTTTTTCGTAAGAAGGCATTACTCAATAATTGTTTAAAGAATTATCGCTCAATATTTTATTTTATTGATTCAATAATTGCTACGCTGATATTTTATATTATTGTTGTTTCAATAATTGTCACTAACACAAGATTTTCCATTATCTGAGCAATAATTCATATTATCCTAATAATATTATTGGAAAACATTATTGGCAATGTCTAGAAAGTTCGCTCAAGGAGAGGTTTGGTCACCTAATCAAGGCTACCAAGAAGGAGAAATTCTTATCGAAAGCCCCCTCTTCCTGAACCCACTCGTTGTCAATATGTGATTCTCGTAATATTATTTGTGAATAATTAATTATCGATTCATATGATGAGGAAAATATTGATTTTATATGGATATAGATGGAGAAAAATTTTAAAATGACAATTGTTGAAAATTAATATTTTATCTTTTTCTCGATAAAATAATTTATTTAAATATATTATTTTAATAATATATTGATGGTGATATTTTTACAATAAATTCATGGTTTATAAATAGATGAGGTGGAAGAGAGAAGATAGAATTGAATTATTTAATAATTGTAAATATTTTAATGTATATATATATATATATATATATATTTATTTGTGTGTGTGTGTGTGGAAGAAGTGGTGGGGTAAGAGAAGAAAGTGGGGAAGAGAGAGAATTAGTGGAGAATTATGGGAAAGGAAGAAAGAGAAAGGAAGAGAAGGAAATTAGAAAACTTATCCGTAGTGCAGATTTTGGTCATTTTTCGCTTGGAATTTGGAAAAAATTTCTTCAGAAAGTTGTAGAGAATTCGATTTCAAAGTGTAATGGATATAGAATTCAGATTTTTCTCGATAACCGGTTTATTTTCTATGAATTGTTGAAGTTTCGTAAAATAAAATAATTTTTAAATGAGTATGGCCCCTTTTTTTTTGGTTGGTAATTGAACGCATGTGTCAATTGTTTTTTTTTCAAGAGTGGAGGGTCATTTGGTCATTGATGATTTTCCAAGGAGGAGGCGAGAATAATAATAATAATAATTTATTAATTTAGTCTCTTTCAGCTTCTAAGCATTTTCCTATAAATAAAGTGCTTAAGTTAGAATTGAAAATCACACCGTAAATCAAGTTTTTCTATTTCTCTCTATATTATCGAGCGTATTCTTGTGAGTATTTTGAGTATACTTTAGTATTGCTATGGTGCAAGTTCGTTTCAAATAAGTTATTCCAAATGTAAGTATCGCTTCTTTTCGAGGTAAGGATAGTAAGTGGATTTTAATGGTTATTATGTTTTTTAGTTTCAAACTTTTTTCCGAACCTTCAAAAATTCTGGAAAAATTTGAAATGATATTTTGATGAGTTTTATAGATTGTGTCCAAAAATGGTGATTTTTGGATGTATAGATTAAGAGTTATGAATTTTATGAGAAAAGACTATTTTAAAAGTAACCGCTTATAACTCCTCAGGATTAACTCCAAAATTGATGAAATTTTTATTGGGAGTACATCTATATAATATTAGTATACCGTAAATTTCAGAATTTTTGGATAAAAGTATAATTTATGATAAATGTTTAAATATTCGTGGTTTTGGCCATATGAAAAATAGTAAATGAATTTTTAAAATTTTGAGAAAAATATATGTTCAATATGGGACTATGTTATGCTAAATCCCGTAAAAGAAATATTTTTGGAACTGATTTGGTATTTTCATGAAAATGTTCTAGTTATGAGTAAATGAATTAAATATGTTATGTGAAGTAAGAAAATTGAAAATATGATTTATTGGTTTCGAGAATCATATACGAGATATATGCAGATTTTTATGAGGGTTTTGGTTAATGATGATGAAATCTTATGAGTTTGGCATTTTAGATGATTAAATGCATTAATTATTAAAGTGTAAATAATTTAATTAAATTATTTATAAGTTTAAGAAATGATTAAAATATTATTATAATATTAATAATATTAGATTATGAGATTTCTAAGTGATTTATAACATTTGGATTAAGGTGTTATAAATATGGATATGAATTTTATTATTAAACTTTATCTTTTCGTGTCGAGGTTATTTACGCACGATACTGCATACTACGTATTTAACACGGGTACTATTCACAACAAATTGGTTTCTTCTCCCACCAAATTATCATTGATTTATGAATCTTACTCTTGAAATTAAAACTATGTTTTGATTATATTGTTTTTATATAACATTCTTATAACCCTAATGATGACATATTTTTCGACTCGAGTGTAAAGATGGGTAGATTATTGGTACGATCGTGACTATAGGTTCTCTTTCGCCAAGAAGGCAAAAGTTGAATTGTTGATCGGTATGATCATGACCATTGAATTTACAATTGAATATTTTTAGCTTAAGTGCAAAGGTGAATCGATCAACATGGTTATAATTATTGTTATATAACTTCCAAATGATTATGTATTTATTTGAGATATGAATATCTTTCGCCCGTAGTGAAAAGATGGTTTGTTGATGAATATCTTTACCGTAGAGGCAAAGATGAATTATTGATGAATATCTTTCGCTCAGAATGCAAAGACGACTTGTTGATGAATATCTTTAAATTCAGAAGCAAAAAGATGAATTATTGATGAATATCTTTCGCTCAGAATGCAAAGATGACCCGTTGTTGAATATCTTTAGCCCAGTAAAGATGAATTGTTGATGAATATCTTCGCCCGTGGTGCAAAGATGAATTTATTAGTATGATTATGAACAGAACTCGTGATTTGGTATAACCATGATATTTGATGTTTCGTAAAGACAGTGATGAAAATTATCTTCGTCCCGGATGAGAAGAGGAATTTAGAATCACAATTATGATTATGAAGTTATTCATATGATTGTGGAAATGAATTGTTGATTGATGTTACTGTGGATAAAATATTGTTGGTGGACTTTAACGTGGAGAAGATAATAGATTTTATGGTCTATTCGACTCTTTTAATGGATCGCTTCGTTACCGCAACTATGGTTGAAAAGTTTTATCATCTACCATATGTTCTAAATCTCTCGATTTATTATCGATGAAGACTATTGATAATTTATTTATCTTTAGTCATAATATTCTTTATCGAAGCTAGTCAGGCTCACCCTTTTGTTTCACAATTCTCTTTCGTAATAAAAGTGTATTGGGTCGAAAGGGGATAACAAGGAATAGATGGTGGTCTATAGTTGTTGAGGTTCTCCTAAAGAGTATGAAAATAATTTTATTGAGGGCTTTAGTGTGTCAGATTTTTTATACATCATTTAATAGTTATTTTTGGTGAATTAAATACGGTGAAATAACCCAACTTTGGAAGGGTGTTTTGTCACTATCATACAAGATGTCTAATGACATACAAACTCGTGTTATCATAAGACATGGTCAGGTTTCATCCACTTGCCGAGTATATTTACAAGCACTACCTATATAATCTTGGTGTTTGTTTGGAGTATAATACCCAATTAGAGACAATGGAGATAATGATATGTCAAGAGAAGACTCACCATCGGGAAGAATATGATAGTAATCTTCTCATTTTTCTTTGGGGTCTATTCGGGTCAACCAAGGATAATTTGTGGGCCATATGATATCTACCATAACCAAAAGCATGGCCTCCCATGTACGTAAGATTTCTTGAGCACTTCCCAAAGATTCTAATTTCTAAAACAGCTTTTGACTATTGACTATACCTTTAAGTAAGGTGTCATTGGACGTACATACGCTTGGTATATATTTGTATCCAAACTCACAAAGATATATGTGTTGTTGTATTTTGCACCCACAATTGTTGTAATAAAGTCAGTAGTTATTTTCCGCATCATATATTTGGTGACTCAAAATGGGTTGGATGGAATGGACCTATTTTGGGGTCGTTACATTTGGTATCGTAGCTTAGGATATGATCTCCGCATGAGATCGGATTAGAACCAGGAGGGAGAGATGAGTAAATCCTTCGCTAGTGTGTCCTACCTAAGCTTATTTGTTGGGTGGGTCATAATATCGGATATTATGTGATATGTTAATTTGTTAAATTAAACCTTGTTTTGAAGTCGTATTCTAGAATGATATCTCAAATACAAGAGATGAAAGCAATGGAGAAATCATGATGACAGGGGAGATAGAATCTAAAATAAAAGCAAGGTATTCTCAACTCTTTGAAATACTGTGTACGTAAATTTTTGGGACTAAATTTCATAAGGAGGAGATCAGTAAGACCTCTAATTTTATGAAATAAAAGTATTCAATTTTTTTGAAATTACTAAAGTATTATTATTTTTATTATTCAATTACTATTCAATGAAGTTACTATTCATGAGTTACTATTCACGAAGTTACTATTCACGAAAGTTACTATTCACGAAGTTACTATACTATTCATGTAAGCATGATAATTTTTTTTCGTAAGAAGGCATTACTCAATAATTGTTATGTAAGAATTATCGCTCAATATTTTATTTTATTGATTCAATAATTGCTACGCTGATATTTTATATTATTGTTGTTTCAATAATTGTCACTAAGACAAGATTTTCCATTATCTGAGCAATAATTCATATTATCCTAATAATATTATTGGATAACATTATTGGCAATGCCTAGAAAGTTCTCGCTCTAAGGAGAGGTTTGGTCACCTAATCAAGGCTACCAAGAAGTGAGAGAAATTCTTATCGAAAGCCCCCCTCTTCCCGAACCGCCTCGTTGTCAATATTGTGATTCTCGTAATATTATTTGTGAATAATTAATTATTGATTCATATGATGAGGAAAATATTGATTTTATATGGATATAGATGGAGAAAAATTTTAAAATGACAATTGTTGAAAATTAATATTTTATCTTTTTTCTCGATAAAATAATTCATTTAAATATATTATTTTAATAATATATTGATGGTGATATTTTTACAATAAATTCATGGTTTATAAATAGATGAGGTGGAAGAGAGAAGATAGAATTGGAATTATTTAATAATTGTAAATATTTTATGTATATATATATATATATATATATATATGTTATTTGTGTGTGTGTGTGGAAGAAGTGGTGGGGGTAAGAGAAGAAAGTGGAAGAGAGAGAATTAGTGGAGAATTATGGGAAAGGAAGAAAGAGAAAGGGAAAGAAGGAAATTAGAAAACTTATCCGTAGTTGCAGATTTTGGTCATTTTTCGCTTGGAATTTGAAAAAATTCTTCTGTAAAGTTGTAGAGAATTCGATTTTCAGTGTAATGGATATAGAATTCAGATTTTCTCGATAACCGGTTTATTTTTTATGAATTATTGAAGTTTCGTAAAATAAAATAATTTTTTAATGAGTAGGGCCCCACTTTTTGGTTGGTAATTGAATGCATGTGTCAATTGTTTTTTTCAAGAGTGGAGGGTCATGAAATTCATTGATTTTCCAAGGAGGAGGCGAGAATAATAATAATAATAATTTATTAATTTAGTCTCCTTTCATGCGTTCTAAGCATTTTCCTATAAATAGTGCTTAGTTAGAATTGAAAATCACACCGTAAATCAAGTTTTCTCTATTTCTCTATCAATATTTTGAGCGTATTCTTGTGAGTATTTTGAGTATACTTTGAGTATTGCTATACTTGCAAGTTCGTTTCAAATAAGTTATTCCAATGTAAGATCTTTTTTTGAGGTGTGGATAGTAAAAGGATTTTAAGTGGTTATTATGTTTTTAGTTTCAAATTTTTCTGAACCTTCAAAATTCTGGAAAAATTTGAAATGATATTTGATGAGTTTTATAGATTGTGTCCAAAATGGTGATTTTTGGATGTATAGATTGAGAGTTATGAATTTTATGAGAAAAGACTATTTTAAAAGTAACCGCTTATAACTCCTTGTGATTAACTCCAAAATTGATGAAATTTTTATTGGGAGTACATCTATATAATATCAAGTATACGTGTAAATTTCAGAATTTTTGGATAAAAGTATAATTTATGATAAATGTTTAAATATTTGGTGGTTTTGGCCATATGAAAAATAGTAAATGAATTTTTAAAATTTTGAGAAAAATATTTGTTCAATATGGGACTATGTTATGCTAAATCCCGTAAAAGAAATATTTTTGGAACTGATTTGGTATTTTTCATGAAAATGTTCTAGTTATGAGTAAATGAATTAAATATGTTATGTGAAGTAAGAAAATTGGAAAATATGATTTATGGCTTGAGAATCATATATGAGATATATGCAGATTTTTATGAGGGTTTTGGTTAATGATGATGAAATCTTATGAGTTTGGCATTTTAGATGATTAAATGCATTAATTATTAAAGTGTAAATAATTGGATTAAATTATTTATAAGTTTAAGAAATGATTAAAATATTATTATAATATTAATAATATTAGATTATGAGATTTCTAAGTGATTTATAACATTTGGATTAAGGTGTTATAAATATGGATATGAATTTTATTATAAACTTTATCTTTTCGTGTCGAGGTTATTTACGCACGATACTGCAAGACTACGTATTTAACACGGGTACTATTCACAACAAATTGGTTTCTTCTCCACCAAATTATCGTTGATTTATGAATCTTACTCTTGAAATTAAAACTATGTTTTGATTATATTATTTTTATATAACATTCTTATAACCCTAATGATGACATTTCTCTCGACTTCGAGTGTAAAGATGGGTAGATTATTGGTACGATCGTGACCATAGGTTCTCTTTCGCCAAAGAAGGTAAAAGTTGAATTGTTGAATCGGTATGATCATGACCATGAATTTACAATTGAATATTTTTAGCTTAAGTGCAAAGGTGAATTGATCAACATGGTTATAATTATTGTTATATAACTTCAAATGATTATGTATTTATTTCGAGATATGAATATCTTTCGCCCGTAGAAGCAAAAGATGACTTGTTGATGAATATCTTTAAATTTCAAAGTGCAAAGATGAATTATTGATGAATATCTTTCGCTCAGAATGCAAAAGATGACTTGTTGATGAATATCTTTACCAGAAGCAAAAGATGAATTATTGATGAATATCTTTGGCTCTCAGAATGCAAAGATGACCGTTGTTGAATATCTTTAGCCGTAGAAGTAAAGATGAATTGTTGATGAATATCTTTGGCCCGTGTAAGCAAAGATGAATTTATTAGTATGATTATGAACAGAAACTGTGATTTGGTATAACCATGATATTTGATGTTTTGTAAAGACAAGTGATGAAAATTATCTTCATTCCGGATGAGAAGAGGAATTTAGAATCACAATTATGATTATGAAGTTATTCATATGATTGTGGAAATGAACTGTTGATTGATGTTACAGTGGATAAAATATTGTTGGTGGACTTTTAACGTGGAGAAGATAATAGACTTTATAGTCTATTTGACTCTTTTAATGGATCGCTTCGTTCACGCAACTATGGTTGAAAAGTTTTATCATCTACCATATGTTCTAAATCTCGATTTATTATCGATGAAGACTATTGATAATTTATTTATCTTTAGTCATAATATTCTTTATCGAGCTAGTTGAGCTCACCCTTTTGTTTCACAATTTCTTTCGTGTAATAAAAGTGTAGTTGGGTGGGAAGTGGGGATAACAAGGAATAGAACTATGGTCTATAGTTGTTGAGGTTCTCCTAAAGAGTATGAAAATAATTTTATTGAGGGCTTTAGTGTGTTGTATTTTATACATCATTTAATAGTTATTTTGGTGAATTAAATAGTGGTGAGGCGAACCCAACTTTGGAAGGGTGTTTTGTCACTATCATACAAGATGTCTAATGACATACAAACTCGTGTTATCATAAGACATGGTTCAGCTCTCATCCACTTGTCGAGTATATTTACAAGCACTACCTATATAATCTTGGTGTTTGTTTGGAGTATAATACCCAATTAGAGACAATGGAGATAATGATATGTCAAGAGAAGACTCACCATTGGGAAGAATATGATAGTAATTTTCTCATTTTTCTTTGGAGTCTATTGGGTCAACCAAGGATAATTTCGTAATATATGATATCTACCATAACCTAAAAGCATGGCCTCCCATGTACGAAGATTTCCTTGAGCACTTCCCAAAGATTCTAATTTCTAAAACAGGTTTTGACTATACCTTTAAGTAAGGTGTCATTGTGACGTACATGCTTGGTATATATCAGTATCCAAACTCACAAAGATATGTGTTGTTGTATTTTGCACGACAATTGTTGTAATAAAGTTGTAGTTAGTTTTTCCGTACCATATATTTGGTGACTCGAATGGGTTGGATGGAATGGACCTATTTTGGGGTCGTTACATTTGGTATCGAGCTTAGGGATATGATCTCCCATGAGATTGGGATTAGAACCAGGAGGAGAGATGAGTAAATCCTTCGCTAGTGTGTCCTACTTAAGCTTATTTGTTGGTCACCATAATATCGGATATTATGTAATATGTTAATTTGTTAAATTAACCCTTGTTTTGAAGTCAGATTCTAGAATGATATCCAAAAATACAAGAGATGAGCAATGGAGAAATCATGATGATGGGGAGATAGAATCTAAAATAAAAGCAAGGTATTATCAACTCTTTGAAATAACAGTACGTAAATTTTGGGACGAAATTTCATAAGGAGGGAGATTGTAAGACCGAATTTTATAAAATAAAAGTATTCAATTTTTTTTTAATTACTATTCATGAGTTACTATTCACGAAGTTACTATTCACGAAAGTACTATTCATGAAGTTATGATAATTTTTTTTCGTAGAAGGCATTACTCAATAATCAATATTATGTAATTACTGCTCAATATTTTATTTTATTGATTCAATAATTGCTACGTTCATATTTTATATTATTGTTGTTTCAATAATTGTCACTAGACAAAGATTTTCCATTATCTGAGCAATAATTCATATTATCTGAATAATATTATTGGATAACATTATTGGCAATGCCTAGAAAGTTCTGGTCTAAGGAGAGGTTTGGTCACCTAATCATGCCGCCAAGAAGAAGAAATTCTTATTGGAAAGCCCCTCTTTCCTGAACCGCCCGTTGTCAATATTGTGATTCGTAATATTATTTGTGAATAATTAATTATTGATTCATATGATGAGGAAAATATTGATTTTATATGGATATAGATGGAGAAAATTTTAAAATGACAATTGTTGAAAATTAATATTTTATCTTTTTCTCGATAAAATAATTCATTTAAATATATTATTTTAATAATATATTGATGGTGATATTTTTACAATAAATTCATGGTTTATAAATAGATGAGGTGGAAGAGAGAAGATAGAATTGGAATTATTTAATAATTGTAAATATTTTAATGTATATATATATACGTATTTTGTGTGTGTGTGTGGAAGAAGTGGTGGGGTAAGAGAAGAAAGTGGGGAAGAGAGAGAATTAGTGGAGAATTATGGGAAAGGAAAAAGAGAAAGGAAGAGAAGGAAATTAGAAAACTTATCCGTAGCGATTTTGGTCATTTTTCGTTTGGAATTTGGAAAAATTTCTTCAGAAAGTTGTAGAGAATTCGATTTCAAAGTGAGAATGGATATAGAATTCATATTTTTCTCGATAATCGGTTTATTTTCTATGAATTGTTGAAGTTTCGTAAAATAAAATAATTTTTAAATGAGGCGGCCCTACTTTTGGTTGGTAATTGAATGCATGTCTTGAGTTGTTTTTTTCAAGAGTGGAGGGTCACTGGGTTGCTGATTTTCCAAGGAGGAGGCGAGAATAATAATAATAATAATTTATTAATTTAGTCTCTTCATGCGTTCTAAGCATTTTCCTATAAATAAAGGTGCTTAGGTTAGAATTGAAAATCACACCGTAAATCAAGTTTTCTCTATTTCTCTCTCAATATTTTGAGCGTATTCTTGTGAGTATTTTGAGTATACTTTGAGTATTGCTATACTGCAAGTTCGTTTCAGATTGTTATTCCATGTAAATCTTTTTCTTTTGAGGTAAGGGATAGTAAGGGATTTTAAGGGTTATTATGTTTTTCAGTTCGTACTTCTTCTGATCTTCAGAAAATTCTGGAAAAATTTGAAATGATATGTTGATGAGTTTTATTGATTGTGTCCAAAAATGGTGATTTTTGGATGTATAGATTAAGAGTTATGAATTTTATGAGAAAATACTATTTTAAAAGTAACCGCTTATAACTCCTTGTGATTAACTCCAAAATTGATGAAATTTTTATTGAGAGTACATATATATAATATTAGTATACCGTGTAAATTTCAGAATTTTTGGATAAAAGTATAATTTATGATAAATGTTAAAATATTTGGTGGTTTTGGCCATATGAAAAATAGTAAATGAATTTTTAAAATTTTGAGAAAAATATTTGTTCAATATGGGACTATGTTATGCTAAATCCCAGAAAAGAAATATTTTTGGAACTGATTTGGTATTTTTCATGAAAATGTTCTAGTTATGAGTAAATGAATTAAATATGTTATGTGAAGTAAGAAAATTGAAAAATATGATTTATTGGCTTGAGAATCATATACGAGATATATGCAGATTTTTATGAGGGTTTTGGTTAATGATGATGAAATCTTATGAGTTTGGCATTTTTAGATGATTAAATGCATTAATTATTAAAGTGTAAATAATTGGATTAAATTATTTATAAGTTTAAGAAATGATTAAAATATTAATATAATATTAATAATATTAGATTATGAGATTTCTAAGTGATTTATAACATTTGGATTAAGGTGTTATAAATATGGATATGAATTTTATTATGAAACTTTATCTTTTCGTGTCGAGTTATTACGCACGATACGGTACTACGTCATTTAACACGGGTACTATTCACAACAAATTGGTTTCTTCTCCCACCAAATTATCGTTGATTTATGAATCTTACTCTTGAAATTAAAACTATGTTTTGATTATATTGTTTTTATATAACATTCTTATAACCCTAATGATGACATTTCTCTTCGACTTGAGTGTAAAGATGGGTAGATTATTGGTATGATCGTGACCATAGGTTCTCTTTGGCCAAGAGTGCAAAAAGTTGAATTGTTGAATCGGTATGATCATGACCATTGAATTTACAATTGAATATTTTTAGCTTAAGTGCAAAGGTGAATTGATCAACATGGTTATAATTATTGTTATATAACTTCTGATATGATCAACATAGTGCAAAGATGAATTATTGATGAATATCTTTGGCTCGTAATGCAAAGATGACTTGTTGATGAATATCTTTAGCCTGTAGTGCAAAGATGAATTATTGATGAATATCTTTGGCTCGTAATGCAAAGATGACCATTGTTGAATATCTTTTAGCACAGAAGATCTTTGTTGATGAATATCTTTGGCCCGTGGTGCAAAGATGAATTTATTAGTATGATTATGAGCAGAACCGTGATTTGGTATAACCATGATATTTGATGTTTCGTAAAGAGCGGTGATGAAAATTATCTTCGTCCTGGATGAGAAGAGGAATTTAGAATCACAATTATGATTATGAAGTTATTCATATGATTGTGGAAATGAACTGCTGATTGATGTTACAGGATAAAATATTGTTGGTGGACTTTTAACGTGGAGAAGATAATAGACTTTATAGTCTATTTGACTCTTTTAATGGATTCGCTTCGTTCACCGCAACTATGGTTGAAAAGTTTTATCATCTACCATATGTTCTAAATCGATTTATTATCGATGAAGACTATTGATAATTTATTTATCTTTAGTCATAATATTCTTTATTTGGCTAGTTGAGCTCACCCTTTGTTTCACAATTTCTTTCGTGTAATAAAAGTGTATTTGGGTTGAAAGCGGGGATAACAAGGAATAGAAGCGGTGGTCTATAGTTGTTGAGGTTCTCCCTAAAGAGTATGAAAATAATTTTATTGAGGGCTTTAGTGTGTTGTATTTTATACATCATTTAATAGTTATTTTTGGTGAATTAAATACGGTGAGGCGAACCCAACTTTGGAAGGATGTTTTGTCACTATCATACAAGATGTCTAATGACATACAAACTCGTGTTATCATAAGACATGGTTGTGCTCATCCACTTGCTGAGTATATTTACAAGCACTACCTATATAATCTTGGTGTTTGTTTGGAGTATAATACCCAATTAGAGACAGTGAAGATAATGATATGTCAAGAGAAGACTCACCATTGGGAAAAATATGATAGTAATCTTCTCATTTTTCTTTGGAGTCTATTGGGTCAACCAAGGATAATTCTGTGGCCATATGATATCTACCATAACCTAAAAGCATGGCCTCCCATGTACGAAGATTTCCTTGAGCACTTCCCAAAGATTCTAATTTCTAAAACAGTTTTTGACTATACCTTTATGTAAGGTGTCATTGTGACGCGCTTCTGATTGGTATATATTTGTATCCAAACTCACAAAGATATGTGTTGTTGTATTTTGCACGACAATTGTTGTAATAAAGTTGTAGTTATTTTCCGTACCATATATTTGGCGACTCAGAATGGGTTGGATGGAATGGACCTATTTTGGGGTCGTTACAATTATGACCAGGGGTGATTTGGTATAGTCATGACTATTGATAATTTGATGAAAATCCTTGACCGTGGTACATGGATGATTAGATATTGTGGTTTATTCATTAAACTGAGTCTTAGTGGTAAAATTGATGAAAACCTTTTAAAACCTAAAAGATAGTAGACTTTATTTTCTACTTGACTCTTTTAATGGATTCAGATATTCAAATCGCAGATTAAACTGGTTGTCTATTGTATTTTATCGGTTTAACATTGTTGAAGACTATTGATAATTTATTCTCGCATTATCTTAGTCATAATATTTCTTCTCGGGCTAGTTGAGCTCACCCTTTCTTTCACCGTTTCTCTTCGTGAAATGAGAATATAAATGGACTAGCCTGGGAAACAGTGATGGTTTCAAGATAGCATTAGTAGTCCTCACTATTACGTGAAATAGTGTGATAATAATTGTAATGAGGACTCCTTTTGAGTTTATATAATATCTAGTAGAGCGATATTTGTATTCAAACTCATAGTTTATATCGTATTGCATACCTACATGTTATGTTAGTAAGTTGTATTTAAATTTGCACCATGTAAGTGGCGACCCAAGATGGGTGACGTATACCTAATTTTGGGGCGTCGCGGTTTATCACATATTATAAAACAAACAGATCCGTAGATAATTAAAAGCCTTTAATAAATTAATACTTTTTATTAATAAATGAATAAGATTGTTACAAAGTATATGTTTTATCATCAAACATGATTGTATGTATACTACTTTCATTGATAACTTTTAAATATATATATATATATATATATATATATATATATATATATATATATATATATATATATCAAGTTAAGTCTTACTAGAAGTAATCTTTTACTCCTATATTTTAAAATATAAGAAAAATTAAAAAATTAAGAAAAGAAAAGTTTTTATCTCCATTAACTATAAATTATAACAATTCAATATAAATAGATTATCTACAAAGAATTTCATATTTTTTTTATATGTAGAGACATCTCTAGAAATAATAATTCTAGATAAATGAGTATTTTTCAACCTTGTATACTTATTATATGAAATTAATTTGCAAAACTCATGTTTTCTTACCTTAGCTAAAAAGAGTTTGGGTATTAGCTAAGATAATATTAAATTGTATAATATTTTATACACTAATTGTAACGCAAAAAGTTATGCACTACTTTAACTCATATATTCTTCACCAATCAAAATGGATAAAACATTTAATTATATGTCTTGCTCCTATTTTTTTTTTTTTATATTACGTGTACAATTTTTTGTATATAGTTAGTGTTCCTAATATTACTCTATTAAATTTTATTAAATATCATTTCCGTTCATGGAAAAAATAGATTTTGATGTAATAATACTGTAGTGATCAACGAATGGTTACAAAATATAAATATAAAATAATGTGGTTGATTATCATTAGCTCCACTTATGTATGATAGATCATCAGTTAACTTTCTCTAAACGAAAAGTTTAATTTGGTAATATTAAATTATAATATTATTGTACTTTATAATAAAAAAGTCTTGTAACTTAGTTGATTTGAGCATTTGTTTAAGGAGTGGGAAGGTTTAGAGTTTGATTCTTAAAAGGAGCATTGTTTTGTTAAAAAAAAATGAAATTGCTGATGTGGCGTCCTAATAGGCTAAATGAATGCTTATGTGTAAAAAAATATATTTTTTTAATGAGATCAAAGGACAAAAAGATAAAATAACAAATAAAAAAACTAAAAATTACACAAATTATATAAATTAGTTGTATAATTATTTATTTATAATTATATAAATAATATAAATTATTATTTTATTAAAAAAGCGCATTTTATTATATTTTTAATTAAAAAACTGTGTTTTATTTATTCTTATGAAACAAAAATTACTGCTTTTTTTATTTTTATTAAAAAAAGCTGCGTTTTATTTTCATTTTTATTCAAAATAATTATTTTTATTAAAAAAAGCTGCATTTTTTTATTAAAAAAACCGTGTTTTATTTATTTTTATTAAAAAAAACCTGCTTTTTTTTATTTAAAATAATTATTTTTAATAAAAAAACTGCATTTTATTTTTTAAAAACCAAGCAGCGTTGTTGTGACGGAAAAGGAGAGAGAGAGAGCATTGTTTTGTTTTTTTTTAATAAAAATATATTTTTTAATTTTTATTAAAAAAAACTGCGCTTTTTTTTATTATTACAAAAAAACTGTGTTTTTTTACTTTTATTACAAAAAAACTGCGTTTTATTTTTATTAAAAATAATTATTATATTATTTGTGTAATTTTTAGTTGTTTTATTTGTTATTTTGCCTTTTTATCCTTTGATCTCATTAAAAATATATATTCTTTTTAAACATAAGCACTCATTTAGACTATTAGGATGTCACGTCAGCAATTTCTGACGTGGCAGACCCAATTGAATGAAATAAAAAAAAATTAATAGTTCAATCATTTAAGTGGAATATGGCCTATAGTTTAGGGTAGTAAATCATATTTAAGCCTTATTATTATTATTATTATTATTATTATTATTATTATTATTATTATTATTATTATTATTATTATTATTATTATTATTATTGTTGTTGTTGTAAGACCCCGAATTTTATGAAATAAAATTATTCAATTTTTTTATTTAGTAAATGGTTAAATTGATAAAAAGTTATGGGTGATATATGTAAAATTTTCAAAATACGCAAGTGGTTATAAAATACTCATTGTTGTCGGGGAATATTCGTTTGGTCGTGGAATATTCTTCGCTGTTTGGGAATATTAAATATTGACTCAGGCGCAAGACCATTCAGGCCCAATAACAGAATAGCTGTCGGATGAAGAAAACGACAAGTTTGAGTTTTTATAAATAACTTGGCGTAGTTATTCTCAATAAACATTGTTGGAATACACGGTGGTTAAAATACAATAATACGCATTGGTTACGTAAAGTATTACGGTATTGCACAATATTTTTAAATTATTGATTCTTACGTAAGAAGGCTCTACTCAATAATTGTTACAGTAATTACTATTCAATATTTTATTTTATTGATTCAATAATTGTTGCGTTGATATTTTATATTATTATTGTTTCAATAATTGTCACGTACGAAGATTTTCCATTATCGGATCAATAATTCATATTATTTGAATAATATTATTAGATAGCATTATTGACAATGTCTAGAAAGTTACATCGAGGAGAGGTTTGGTCACCTAATTCGCTTTGAAGAAGGAAAATCCTTATCGGAAAGCCCCCTCTTTCTCTGAAGCAGCATGGTTGTCATAATTGTGATTCTATAATATTATTTGTGAATAATTAATTATTGATTTATATGATAAGGAAATATTTATTTGATGTGGATATAAGTGATGAATTTATTTATTTTATGTGGTTATAATTGAAGGAATTAATGTTGAGGTATTTTATCAGTATTTTATCGGAATGGAGGTATTAAAAATTAAACTAGTGTTCTTGAGATATATTGCGTGAGTTATAATTTTTAATTCGACCGTTGGATCGTTGTGATTTTTGGATATGTTATACATATATAAGTTGAGTATATGTCCACAAATTTTGAACCATTAAAAATGAACGTATGATTTGTTATGAATTTTAAGAGGTGACTGATTTAGAAATTGTTGAAGTTTCAGAATTTATCATTTTGGTGAAAAATTCTAGAATGCGTGGGCCCCACCTTTGGTTGGTGAAGAAATGTGCTGAAATTGTATTTCAAATGTGGTGGGTGGAAATAGTAGCGAGTAAAGCCGTGAGTTCTGGTCAAGTCTCGCTTTTACGGGCTAATATTTTCCTATAAATAGAAGGCTAAGTTAGAATTGAAAAACACACCAGAAACATAAGCTTTATCCCTTCTCTCTATATTATCAAGCGTATTTTGTGAGTATTTAGATACTTTGAGAGTTCTTTATTCGGTCTGCAAGGTTCCTTGACTTTACATTAGGTTAGGAATCTTTGCTCTTTCGAGGTAAGTGGATTTTAAGGGTTATTATGTTTTTCGGGCCAGTAATTTTTTGAACCTTCAAAAATTTCGGAAAAATTTAAAATGATAATTTGATGAGTTTCCTAGATTGTGTCCTAAAATGGCAATTTTTGGATGTATAGATTAGGAGTTATGGATTTTATGAGAAAAGACTATTTTAAAAGTAAACCCTTATAACTCCTTGTGGTTAACTCCAAAATTGGTAAAATTTTTATTGGGAGTACAACTATATAACATCAGTATATTCTGTAAATTTTGAAATTTTTGGATAAAAATACAATTTATGATAAATGTCTAAATATTCGACAGTTTTGGACATGTAAAAAATAGTAAATGAATTTTAAAAATTCTGAGAAAAATATATGTTTTCAATATGGGACTATATTCTGCTAAATCCCAGAAAAGAAATATTTTTGGAACTAATTTGGTATTTTTCATGAAAACGGACTAGTTATGAGTAAATAAATTAAATATGTTATGTGAAGTAACAAAATTGGAAAATAGGATTTTATGGCTTGGGAATCCTATATAAGGTATATGCAGACTTTTGATGAGGTTTTTGGTTATTGGTGATGAAATCTTATGAGTTTGGCATTTTAGGATGATTAAATGCATTAATTAGTAAAATGTAAACAATTAAAATAAATTATTTATAAGTTTAAGAAATGATTAAGATATTGTGGTAATATTAATAATATTAGATTATAAGATTATTAAGTGATTTATAACATTTGGATTAAGGTGTTATGAAATCATTGAATTATGAATCTTACTTTTGAAATTAAATGCTGTTGTTGATCGTATTGTTATTATCATATATAACATTTTTATAATCCCGGTGATAAAATTTCTCTTTGACTTAAGTGTAAAGATGGGTAGATTATTGGTATGATCGTGACTATTGGTTCTTTTTGGCCAGTAGTGCAAAAATGAATTGTTGACTAGTATGATCATGACCATTGAATTTATAATTGAATATTTTTAGCTTAAGTGCAAAGGTGAATTGATCAACATAATTATAATTATGGTTTATATAAATTCTGAAATGATTGTATGTTTCTTTGAGATATGAATATCTTTGGCCTATAGTGCAAAGATAAATTATTAATGAATATCTTTGGCCCGTAGTGCAAAGATGACCTGTTGTTGAATATCTTTGGTCTGTAGTACAAAGATGAACTGTTGATGAATATCTTTGGCCTGTAGTGCAAAGATGACCTGTTGTTGAATATCTTTGGCCTGTAGTGCAAAGATGAACTGTTGATGAATATCTTTGGCCTGTAGTGCAAAGATGACCTATTGTTGAATATCTTTGGCCCGTAGTGCAAAGATGAACTTATTAGTATGATTATAAATAGGAACTGCGATTTGATATAACCATGATCTTTGATGTTTCAGGTAAAGATATGTGATGAAAAATATATTCGTCTTGGATGAGAAGAGAAAATTAGAACTATAATTATGATTATGAGTTATTCATATGATCGTGAGCAGGATGCATTGATTAATGTTACGAGGGGTTAAAGCATTGTTGGTGGACTTTTAACATGGAGAAGATAATAGACTTTATGGTCTATTCGACTCTTCTAATGGATTGCTTCATTCACTACTATAACTATGGTTGAAAAGTTTTATCATCTACCATATGTTCTAAATTTACGATTTACATTGATGAAGGCTATTGATAATTTAATTATCTTTAGTCATAATATTCTTTATCGAAGCTAGTCAGGTTTCACCCTTTTGCTTCACAATTCCTTTCGAATGTAATAAGAGTGTATTTGGGTTGGCCGGGGATAACGGGGAATAGTGTGGTGGTCCGAGAGGTATCAAAGTTTGATCAATACATTATAAAACGGCATGACATATAATATATAATTGTATTGAGGACCTAAGATGTGTGTGTCGTATATTATACGTCACTTAATAATTGATTTTGGTGAACAACAATAGGGTGAGGTTAACTTGATTTTGAAAAGGTGTTTTTGCCACTACTATCATACAAGATGTCTAATGACATACAATCTCGTGTTATCATAAGAAATGGTTATGCACATCCAACTGCGAAGTATATCTACGAGCACTACCTATATGATCTTGGAGTTGGGTTGAAACATAATGTTCAATCGCAGACGGTGGAGATAGTTATATGTCGAGAGAAGACTCATCGTTGGAAGGAACATGATAGTAATCTTCTCATTTTCTTTGGGGGTCTATTAGATCAACCAAGGATAATTCTCTGGACATATGATATCTATCATAACTTAGATTCATGGCCCCTATGCACGAAGGTTTTCTCGAAAGCACTTTCCAAAGATTTTAATTTCTAAAACAGTTCTAGATTGTACCTTTATGTAAGGTAACACTGTGAGGTACTGTCCATAGTTGGGACATGAGTCACAGTTGGTATTAAAATTCACAGTATATGTGTTGTTGTATTTTGCACGACAATTGTAATAATAATATTGTAGTTATTTTCTGTATCATGTATTTGGCGACTCAGAATATGTTGGATGGATTAGACCTATTTTGAGGACATCACACTATAGCTTGTAAAAATTTTAGTTGAAATAAATAATATATATTTTTTAAAAATCACAAACAAAAATAAAATAAAAATAAAAATAAATTAAAAATATTCAATATTCATGTCTAATAAACATGTTCATATAAAAGCACTCATTCTACAGGTTACACACATGATCAAACCTAATTTCTGAATGAATCTATCATGTCCTTCTACCTCCTAGTAGGAGCTATATATATATATATATATATATATATATATATGCGCTTTAACTAATTTACTGTGTAACATAAAAACTCAGTGGTCCATTGCTTTGTTTAATTCAAAAAGTATCTAGACAGGCATCATGCATGCATATTATGCTTTTGAATACGTACTACACGTTAAAAACTAAAACTAGGATTTAAATTTTTTTAATAAAAAGAAATAAATAAAAAGAAGCTGATTCTTGGCTTGGTCTAACAGTACTTTTCATCTCCATCTACGTTGGAAATCTAATCTATTATCTATATAGAGTGATTATCATAAAATTAATTTTGATCAATTAATTATATAAATAGTAGTTATCATAAAATTAATTTTGATTAATTGATTAATACAACGTAATAGCATGCAAAACAAAATTATTTTCTTTTTATGTCAACACTATATTAATTAATTAACCAACATGTTTAGAAGTTAACATTATAGTAATTAGATTCATCTATATATATATATATGTATACACACACATCACATCACATGAGAAAGAGGAGAGACAAAAAGTAAAAAAAATAGAAATATTATGATGGATGATAGTCGTGGGAGTGATGATGATGATGATTCTTGTTCATATATATATATATTATGATTATTTATTATAATATAAAACGTGTTGGTTCATGCAAGTAAAACAGTACGAAGACAATATTCAATATTGATATTGAAGAGGTAGAAAGAAAGGAGGAGGTACGTACAGCTACTAGGGAATTTTAGTAGCTGCAGCAGCAGGCCGACCGATACATCCAAATCACTCAAACTCAATCAATCTTACTTTCCACAGTAAAAACACTGTACTCATTATATTAGACCCGTCAAACTCCAACCATTCTCTCTCTCTCTCTCTCTCTCTCTCTCTCTCTCTCTCTCTCTATATATATATATATATATATATATATAAATTCTGCTAAAAGATTCATGGAGATTCATAGTCAAAGTTATATAACTTTTAACCTAAATCAAATTGATATTTTATATTAATTGTCATGGAAAATTGTTTGAATGACGTTAAATGCCATTTAATTTTGGCCATGGTTCATATATATATATATATATATATATATATATATATATTATTGATGAAACTTGATTAAACTTTAATTCAGGGATAACTGAAAATTAGTTAGAAATAAATTTTGTGTACATTATGGTGAATTAGGGTTATGTAAAACATTATATAAGGAGGAAATTACGCCTTCAATTAGTTTATTTGCTATCAACAGTACATGTAACTCAACTTTTAATTGAGTAGAACATATAATTTTTGTGTTTTATGTGATTGTTTGCTATAATTATATTTTGCTAGCTGTATTTTCTAATATATATAGAGATCGATGCATTCGGGAAAGTGAAAAGAAACAATGAGCTGCCGAATTTAGTGAAACATGAACTTGTTACCGTTTCAGGTCAAACCCTCCTGATTCGTGCTAAAAGGAAGTTACAGTTCCGAAACACACACTAGCTATATGATATACACATTCATCACTCAATGTATACATACACATGCAGAGAAAATTTGGTAGCTAACCTACAGTGCATTCTCACTCCTTATCAAAACTTTTATGATAAGTTTGGATTGAAAAAGTTTATAATTTTTAAGCTATATATATATATATATATATATATATGTTTGGTTATTTGTCGTGGTGTGTGGTGTGATAGATGTTGAGTATCCATATTTTATCGATCACATTATTGGAAAGATATAATCAAAAAGGAAAAGACTATAATGTCTTTAAGTTGTTTAAAATTTGTATGTATATATTTATTAAGGTTATCATGATGGATATATGATTGTACTGCAAGATCGATACAAAATCAACACGTGAATTAGTGTAATTAGTGTAATGGCAAACTCATCATCAACAAATCAACAAGGTAACATCGCCAGGAGGTTTAGAAGGTTGGAATTAGTGTAATTTTAGTTTCTGTAAACAACTCTCAGTCATGTGTTATTGGAATTGTAATAGTGAAAGACAATTCTTAGTACCGTATTACTGAAATTGTATTAGTGTAATTGTTCTTATTCGTGCCAATCGTTTCTGTGTTCCAGAAAGTCTTTTAAGTAAGGCATCGAACATGCACACAATTGCTTTATGCTTAGAGCATTTACAATAGTTTATTATATTTATTCATATTCAGTAATGTTATTGGCTTATTCTGTAAAATAGAGATTCAATTTTTTTATTATATACCCAACAGATTTTTTATATTGTTTCCTTAAATAATAAAATTTAAAAGTTAAAAGTTAAAATTTAAAAGTTCCAACAATCAAAACATTAAATTAATAATAATCTTATAATTTATAAAAGAGAGAGTATAATTTATCAATTAAATTCCACTTTAAAATAATTTTTATTTTATTTTAAATTTTAAATAATTTATGGAGTGAATATTGAATGGATTGTAGTTGCAAATGTATCAATATTAATTTTTTAAAAGTTAATTTGTTATATTTTTAAATTTAAATTTAATATGATACATTTAAATTTTAAAAATAATAAATTTTATAATTAATAGTACTTTTATAATATTTATAATTATATTTACATAAATTAAATAAATTTATATCAATTTTAAATTTGAAAACATTTGAAATTAATTTTTAAAAATAAGTTAATATTAAGTTTATAATTTGAAAATAAAGTAGTAAAAAAATGTCAAGATGTGTATGATTGATGGTTAATAAAACTTAAATGAGGGTGTGAAATGTCATTTTGTATATATATAGAAGCTGTCTTTTGACTCCCCTCACACCTGGAGATTTGTTGATGTATTCTTCAAAACTGGGGATAGAGAGTTGATTAGGAAAACTGTTATTAATGCTCCAAACAATTTTAATTACTGAATTATTTATTGTCTAAATAATTTTTCAACATTATTATTAAACTAATATTTAATTTTTTGTCCACAATTAATATGATAATAAAATTGTCACATACTCCTACATGGAATAAAAATCAAGAAAATAGAATGAATTTTCATTTCTCAGTGAAATGGTAAATTAGTCATCCAAAATGATCTCCAAATAAATCATTTTTCATTTAATTATTTATTTTCATGGCCAAAAACCCTCATAATTACTCGTTAGTTTCATGTCTCTCGATTACTTATTTTTTTTTTTGGGTAACAAATAACTTTTGTTGTTTCGAGAAAAATTTCAAATTATAAATTATAAATGTGCATCAACTTATAAATCAATTTTCATCCCCACTTTCAACATTATACTCTCTCGGTTCTTTAATATAAGTCATTTTAGAGTATTATTTTTATTTCTTAATATAAATCGTTTGAGAATTTCAAGTAAGTATTAATTGTTTAATTTTTAATATTATCCTAAGTAATAAATATAACTTTGGTTCTCTCACTATTTTTTGTCCAATAAATAACACTCTCTTTTTTTAATACAAGGGCAATATAGATAATTGATATTATATTTAATAATATATAATTATTTTCTTAATACTCACAAGATAACTCTAAAACAACTTATATTTAAGAATGAAGGAGTATATAACAACCATACAAAAACTCAAAAAAATAATATTGTTTTAATTTTTTTGTTTGTTTGAAATATATATATATATATATATATATATATATATAATATACACATGTTTATCAGGAAAATAAAATAAAGGATTACAATTTGTGAAAACATTTCTAATTGAAATGAGTAATTAGAAATGATTTTTACTAACAAATTAAACCTTCGACTGGTGTTATTATTTTAGGATTTAAACAACTTATTTATTTATTTTATAGTTGAAAAGAATAGACATGATTGTTAATTAGCTTTCTAATGTGCTATCAGTACTTATCTTTTCCACAAATATTGGCACCAAATAAAGTAGCATCAGTTGTCATAAATTCTCTGATGTATTTTCACTCTTGTTTTGATGATAAAGTAGCAACAGATGTCATGAATTTACTACTGGCATTTCTACTTTTTTACTGAGCCCACGGGTACTCTATTATAAACTAATTTTGATTTCTGTCACAGATGTATAGTAAATTTTAAAAAATAACAACACAACGAAAATAATAATAATAATAATAATAATAGTATAAAATATAAAATTTATGTGATTTATTTAAAATTGATACATTATACAATAACAAGATTCTCTCCTTATATATATAATGCAATATAAATAACTTTAATTAATGCTACGTACATACCTAGCTACCGACCCTTTGCTCCATAAGCATACCATCGAAAATAGCAATTTTTCTTAATAGTTAATAGACTCAATTATTTTTTGAATAATTTTACAATTACTTCATAATTAAAGTTTGGATCAAAATTCAACAATAATATTTGAATATAGAATAATAGTTTTATTTTAGATGTTAAACTATTATCTAAATTAATTATCTAATAATGTTAAAGCTTAGTAAGAATATATACTCCTCAATAAGCCTGGTAAAATATAATTATGAGTAAGAATATAAACGAATCGAGTCGAAACGAAGCGAAGCGAACAGAGAGTTGTTTGAATTTGACTCGAAATGATAAATTTGTACTCAAATTCAACTAAAATTTGAATTGTATTTGAAAAATTCTACTCAAACTCGGCTCGACTAGAATATTTATTACCCGGATACGATTCGACTCAGATCGAATTATATTCAAACTTCCCGCGAGCTTCAAATTCAAGCTCCAATTCGATTATCCATATAATAACTAGTTTTATAATAAATATAATTATAAATTGAATTTGTTATTTTACTTTAAAATGAGAAAATATATTTACTATTGCAGTACTTTACAAATATAAAATCACATTTAAAATTTAAAACAAAATAAAATAATAATAATTAATTATCCTAATTTGATTTAAATTTGTATATATTATAAGAGAATGTATCGTGCATCTAATCAAATATGTATCAATCGAGTATGTATCGAATCACAATTAAGAATCAAGAATTTGAGTAGTTTGAATCTTAAACGAGTCGTGTATAACCTTGCTCATATTCTACTCATACTTTTATTCAAATTATTTTTAATGCTCAGATTTGAATCATATTATTAACGAATCCAAGTTTCGCTCGTATTTTTTCGAGTCAAGCCCGAACTGTTTGGCTCGTTTACAACCTTAATTATGAGTTGGTTTTGGTTTATAAAATTTGGTTATAATTACATTTAAGAACTAAAACAACATTACCTATTTTTAATATGGACTGTGTATGTTAAAATCATATAATTATGTGTCAAATATAGTTCAATCCATATTATAAATTTCAAGCTTACCAATTATAGTCTAATCAAATAAATTATTTATGATATTTAATTTATATATTCTTTCACCCTTCCAATTTCCATCTCTAATATTTTATAAACTCTCTTTATCTCTAAAATTTGTGTACACTTGCCTTCTCTAAAAAAATTTCTACGCTCAATTTTTTTATTTACTTTTTTCTCTCTAATTTTTTTTTTTTTTATCAAAATCGCATTACTTTTTTTTTTAAACAGACTTCTTGAAACAAACCTCCTAATTAATTAAAACTAATACTATGTTAATATGAAAACTTGTTAATTATGCATATTATAAATCATTCATATCAGTTAGCTTTTTAGAGAGAGGAGTGACTTGATGAACTGGAGGAGAAAATTTTCTAGAGAAAATTAAGTATTTTAGAAAGAGAATTAATATTTTTAGAAAAAGATTATGAATTTTTTATAAAAATATACAGAGTGAAGTTGCAAGATTAAATCATTGTTTAATTTTATATTTTAAGACAAAAATAATATAAAATATAAATTAATTATGATTTTTTTGAAGTTAATTTAAAATTTTAAAATAAAAATTAATATAAATTTATTTAATGTTACGTAATATACTAATATTCATATTAATTTTAAAAAATATGAACCAAGTTGACAGTTCGATACGTCGATCTAAAACCGTAGATCTCTCCAAATGAATCAACGTTGTGAACAAAATTTACCATTTTATTTTCAGGAAGGATAATTAATATCCATCTATGTAAGTAATACCATATCCGCCAATTGAGGGGAAAAATGGATCCAAACCAGTTAACTGGTTTGAGTCTGTTTTTATTTTTAAAAATATAGATCAAAACTTTAACTAACCCAAATAAGTAATTTAAAATAATTAACCAATCTAAATAATTTTTGTTAATTTAATTTGACCCATCAATTTATAATTTAAATTGTTAGGTCTACTTCTCATGCATGCACCATGCTCCTATTTCTGACAAGTATTTTTGTCCAACAAATTTTAATTCGTAAAAGGAAATTAATTTCTTGGCTGAAAATATATAACAACTTTTATCCACCTAAATTAAGTTGGCAGAAACAATAATCCAAAAAAATGGCAGAAATTATGAACATATGATATCACCTAAAGTTGGATGCATATAGAATAATTACAGCCATCACATGCATTCATATACTTCTGTTTGCATCATGTGTTAATTATTGTCCTCTACCTCATAAATGTCAAATTAAAAAGAAAACTCATATTTTCATATGTATTTTTATATAATTTTTTTTCACATGAGAAGATAATAGATCTCATCTTCATGTGAGAAGTACCACGTAAAAATATTAAAAAATCGCGTGAAAATAAGACTCTCTGGTGAAAAAATTAATTAAAAGCAGATATTTGTCATATATTAATAAATTGCTTAATTTGGCATGAAACAAAACATAGTACATATTTATATTAGTCCACAGATTTTCATATTATCAGGTTCAACCCATGGAAAGTTACCACAAGTAGAAATTTATAAATACTTAATTAAGAGATAAATAGAGGGACAGATAGATAGAAACTGAAACAACCCCAGTGAAAAAAAAGCTAGTCGTCATCTTTCCCATATCTTCTAAATCTGCAAACCGAGAAAAGACAAGAAATCAAACTTATGCAGTAAAACTTTACAGTTAATTTACTCTACACTACTCAATTCATTTCATAATGATAATAATATTCATTTTATCTTCATGCATGCATATAAATTAAAAAAAATTATTTAATAATTAAAATTTGTGTAAAATTTGATCACTGTCACTTTATAAAAATAAAGAAATATAATTTCTTAAAATAATGAAAGAAGTAAAGTTAAGAGTGATATACAAAAGTAAATAATTTATTAGTTAAAAATTATAAATAACAAATAAATTAGAACATTTTTTCTTTTAAAAATCTATTATTATGAAATAAAGGAGTATAAAAATATGTAACGTATCATTAAATATCACCAATACCAAAACTATAACTGCTTTCATACATGAACAACAAACCCAATGAGATTATACTATCTAGGTCAATTTATAATAAACGCGATCAAAATTTTACTGTTTTGTTTCACAGTAAAACAAAATCTATTGCAAACAATAAAAATTGTAGCGTATTTGTCAAGTCCAAATGTCCAATTATCTAATTAATTCAAGCATGATAGAGGATTGACGTACCAAATTAATGGAGGTGTGATCATTTGATGATGGAGCTAAATTGCGCACCAGGTAATAAAATGCGCCGTGCTGGAGTGACTGGAGGGTGACACCCCACTCGTTTGTCACCACAGGTTGACCAGAGTAGTGTATGAGCACTGCATCATCACCAAAAGCCTCTCTCACATTGAACGGCCCCACTGCCACCTCAAATGCCACATCATTGATGAACACAGTTGATTTTCCTGGACCCTCACCTGCACCTTCGCACACCGAATCATTACGTCCCTCACAAAATATGCATATATATATATATATATATATATATATATATATATATATATATATATATATATATATATATATATCGAGGAGTGATCTATAACAAATACTATCAAATATTTGTTATGAAAATACTGTATTTTGGTTGCCCATATAATCGAGATAAATAAGTGGTTCACATTTAAAAAAAAGTTTTATTTGTTATTAATAGTAGTAGCATGATTAAAATTTAAAATATAAAATTAACCGTCAGAGATATATTTGCATAAATAGTGTCACTATAATTTGCAGCAGTCAATGAACAGTAGTACTAGCGTAGCCATGCAGCCAGACACAAAACACATATTGCGGATCAAGAGACAAATATGACAAAAATATCCAACATGTAACGTATCAAATTAAAGTTAGATCTATTAAGTATACATCAGTCTAGTATATATGAAATGCTAGTATACAATAGTAGTATGAATTAACTGTTATATATGCATATAAGCTGCATCTTTCTTTTTATATATATATATATATATATATATATATATATATATATATATATATATATATATATACAGAGAGAGAGAGAGAGAAACAGACATATATTCCCAAGCTATCTAAAATTTTCACACTTAGGCATCATAAGTATATGTATCATTATACACAAGTAAAAAAATATGTAATCTAACTAGTCTAGGTTAGGAGTACTATTAAAGTGACTCATGTAATGGATGTGTGATCATAGAGAGTATATGTTAGATTTTCAGTTATTAGTTCCCTAGATTTTAGTCTTAGTACGTAGTAATAAGGTTTGATCATGATAAACCTCTACAATATTGTTTCCTAAATGGATAAATTTATTATTGGAAAATAATAATGCTCTGATACATAATCAAAAGAGTGACGAGTTATATTGTACAACCCAATAATATTTATCTAAACAAATAATCTAGATTATATATATAAGCTTTCTTATTAGTAATATTCTCTCCATTCTTATATTAGAGATATATTATTTTTAGTGCATTATAAAATTAAAGATATATTTTATTTTTATATTATATTTAAAATTGCATAAAATTCTTAATATGTTATTACATTTATTTTATAATGATCGAATACAATCATGCATGCTACTAATGCTATATTATTAAGGGACATTTTTGAAAAATTAACACTGTCAAATTAAAAATTCATCGTTTTATAAATGTCTCACTAATTTTAAAACAAATTTTCTAGTCAAAATTGTGGAAAAGAAAGTCTAAACGTCAAATAACTATCATTTCTGGACAAGAAAAAAATGGAAAAAAATAGAAGACAAGATGTAAAAGCTAAGTACCTTGAATGTGATTGATGGTAGACAAAACAGAGGGATAGACATTAGGAGGAATAAGGTTTGTTTGAGCAGAAATAGGAGCAGTAGTTACAATAGTGTAACCTAGTTGCTGCTGCTGCTGCACCTTCATTTTCTCATAATCATCTCCAATCTTTTTATTATTCATACTTCGAAGATTCATTAAGTCGTTATTAGTTAAAACACTAGAGCAATCCCCAACCGTCTGATCATGATGAACCATACTTGATGATAGTTCTGGATAGCAAAACCCTTGTGTGGTTGGGGTTTGGTGCACAGGAAAAAAGTAGGGTTCCGGCACGAATTCTCCCGGAGTAGTGTGAAAATAGGGTTGGTTCACCGAACCGGTTGGAGAATTCAACCCTTCCATCACATTCATAGAAAAGGCCTTGTCGGCCGACTTTTGTGAGGATATATCGGATGAGGATGAAGATGAGGACGGAGGAGCAGTGGAGGCAGCCATGGTAGTGGTGGCCGGAGGAGAGAGATTATGAGTTTGTGATTTTGTTGTTGTGGTTTGGAGGTGGCGTTGTTTGTGTTTGCTTCTTGATTTTCTGTTCTGGAACCAGTAAAAAACATTGGCGTCACCAACTTGGCCATACTCTTGCAATTGAGCTCTTATCCTTCTTATTTCATCCCTTGGTGGATTCACCATTCCACAGTTAAAAATTGCCTCGAGTATGCGAATTTGCTCAGGTTTTGGATTCCATCTTGGCTTTGGCTCAGGACTTCTCTCTTCACAACCAGGCACTGTAATATCAAATTAATTAAGCACATAAAGTTACTAGGCTTCAATAGTACTGTATGAATGTAATAAAATTTGTTGAAAATGATCTAAATTTCTCTATTTACGCTCCACTGCAAGGTTAAAATGACGAAAATTTTGAGCGCAAAGATAATTTTATTCCTTTAAATTTGTGGAAATATTTTACTTGGCAACTAGAACAAATTACCATACATAAAAGGAAGAAAAATGAAAAGAAAGCCGAAAAAATTGAGTAAAATTACCAGAAGTTGTGAATGGGGCTTTGTGGCAAGTTGTAGTTGAGATATTGAGAGGAGAATTGATAGTATCATGCTGCCATTGATTGTGGTGAGTGTTAAAAGGCTTGGACTTGAACATACTAGGCCAATGTCTTTTTGATGAATCCATGATATGAATATTATAGCTAGATCTCCTTAAATTTATTGCTCTTCTTTTTGGGATTATGGCCAACATAAATTATAATGTCTCCTCTCTTCTCCTTTTTCTCTTCTTATAGAGCTAGACTCTTCACCTACCCCTATGTTCTATCAGATCAGTTCACTTTCCATGTGATCTCCCCAAATAAAAAACTACTCCTACATAAAAGAAACATTAAAATAAAAGTTAATTATTGAGTCATAGAATTAAAAAAGATAAAAACAATCAACAGGTATCTCCTGTGAAGTGATAAGCAATAATAGAAATAAAATTAAATTAATAAAAAGAGAGAGAGGACAAGGAGTCCCATACCCTTACGAATTTTGGAGCATTAAAACTGGGAATTAATATATAAATATACTTGTAGTACACAAAGTTTACAAAGCAATTCCCCTGGAAGAGAAGCAAAGAGAAGTTTGAAAAGAGTACATGCCTGGGCTCTTTGTAGAATCTTTGACAGTGAAATCTCTTAATGAGGCACAGAGAGAGAGAGAGAGAGAGAGAGAGAGAGAGAGGAAAGAAGGTTTCAGGGAGGGTAATGGTAGCTAGGTTGTTTCTGAAGAGTTTGTCTCTTTGTTTTTCTTTTTTTGAATATTATATATATACTGTATATGTATATATATATTTATATGTATTTATGTATGTATTCGGGGGTTAACTTTTCTCTTTACCTGATAGTATTTGGTTTTGTTTGGACTTTTGGAGAGAGGGCAATTAATTACTAATAAAATGTTTGTGGGCTGAAAGTCAAGAGATCAATTGAGTAGGGCTGGATTTAGTTGGGGAGTTATTGCTAGTTTGAGTTTATTTGAGCAAACTAAGGTGCATGCGTTTTTTTGGATTGACTCGAGGGCAATTCAACTCAAATTAATTATAGTAAGAATTAAAAGTAAAATTAATAGCTAGGTTTAAGGGTTCTTCAAGGGAACTAGTGGACTATGCTATAATAGTGATCATGTACAGAGTTTTCTTTTAGTTATTTTTTGACAACTCAATTTTAAATTTTAAATTTTAAATTAAAATTAAGAACACATTTATAATTTCATATAATTAAAATTTAGTTGCCAAACATATATTTAAAGTAATGATATTTAAAGTAATGATATAAACATATTTAGAGTTTTCTTTTCGTGGAATGAAAATTTAATCTATTTATTCACTTGGAATTCCAAATTTCAGAAGAAAAAGTCTACCTTGAGTACACGGCTAATTCTTCTTTGTTTGACATTCTCTTTAAGTTTGACATGGAATATATAAAACTGAACCTCAAGAAGATACAATATATAACTGGAAAATGCAGAATTCAAGTTGATGCAACAATTAATTAACTTAATGGACACACTTGCATACAATTTACTTCGTTGATCTTCCCTTTTTTTATAAAAAATATATTACCAGGTTTTAGTCGCATAATTAATATACATTATTTTTTTTTGATAATTATATATATATATATATAATAAGATAAAATCGTCTTTCAATTCTAATTTGTAGGAGTCAATCTTCAACCCTAAAATCTATATATGTATAATAAATATCACAAAATCGTCCATCGACCGTAAAATTTAGAAATTGTCTTTTAACTCAAAATTTTAAGCAATACCCTAAAACCCTATCTATAAATAAATATTAATTCGTAAAATAAATACTTCGAATATATATATATATATATAACCCTACCTTAAGTTTTTTTTTAGAACACTATCGATCGTTAAAGAAGAAAAAACTCTAGCTTAGTCACTATCATGACTTTTTGCACAACACTTATCAATCATGAACATTCAATCATCAAAATTACTTATCAACTATGAACATTCATGAATCATCAAAACTGTAGATGTATGATGATCATAATTTGTTTGATAATTATTTTGCACAATTTTTAAAAATTGTAGTTCAATTAAACTATATTTTTTTATTGGTGAATTATGCATGTTACATGTTATAGTAATTTAAATGTTGAGCAGGTTGTGATGATTATTCATCATTTGTATTACAATAGTGTAACATCAATAGTTTCAAGATGTTTTAGTGCAAGTAATTCATCAATAATTTTTATTCAACCGTACTGATAAGTTTCGGCCGTATCAAAAATTGGTAAGGAATCCAAGATATTCTCTCTTTTCCCATTAAAAATTAAGAAAGGAATACATCGTATACTTGAAATAAAAAGATCATATTTTTCTAGAATTTTTTTTACTCAAGTATTTTTTCATCCTTTATTCAATTTTAAAATTTGTTTATTTATATTCTTATTATCATTGCTATGCACTTAACATTATCTCTTATTTTCATATAATTTTAATTTAGTTAGTGTGCTGTTGAATTTATATTATTACCAATTATATTTAATCATTTTATTATTAAATTATATAAATATAACGGTTTGAATATAAACAAATACTATTATTTATATTATATGAATAGATGAATTATTATTATTAAATTATTATAAGTTAAATAATAAATTTTTAAAAAGTGATTTTTTATATAAGAATTTTCGTACACATTATTAATTTATTATTACTATAGTTAATATATTAATATAATATAATATCAAAATATAAACAATACAATAATTATATAATAAAACTATGTAAAGTGAGTCGTCCCATGTAAACTTTAATAGTACCATTTGTAAAAATAATAATAATAATAAATAAATAAATAAAACGAGAGCAATTAAGTAATGAAATTAGATTAGAAAGTTTGAAGGGCGCTTGTTTTACTTTTTTGAAGAAGAAGCATATATATATATATATATATATATATATATATATATATATATATATATATATCAGCAGGGCCAAATAAATAAAGCCATCAATCTCATCGTATATGTGGATCCTATCCATCTCCCAATGCTATAAAATTAAGGAGCAAGCTAGAGATAGAGTTAAAATGAAGTGAATTTAATTTTATGGTAAATTTATTTTATGGTCAATATAATGTTTACATATAGAAGGGATGATGATCTCTCAAACATGTATCAACATCAGATTTAAACATGAAATAAATTTATCGTAAATTTATTTTATGCTAACTATTTCTATATATATATATATATATATATATATATATATATATATAATATTAATGGCTTGGTCTACATGGTGTTCGGTGTGATTCCGACATGCAAACCTCATACTCCGACGACTTTCATTACTCAGTCTGCTGTCACATTTTTAATATCTCATCTCATGTGATATATAATATCTCATCTCATCTCAGTACACATTTTACTACTAGTATTTATGTAGTAAGTAGTCTTTATTCACCTAAAAAATTAAACCTACTATAGAAATATGATAGCATATGATGAGAGAGATCGAACGACACAATAAAATTATAGTAGTACTCATTGGTCCAACCCAGGTTTTCTTTCTATTCCTTTCTTATTTTCCTTTATGTCCCAAAATAAGAATTTTCTTTTTCTTCTTGAAAGGCAAAAAATGAAAAGTATCTCTCTTTGCTCCGAAACTAAAAATACATTTTTTAAAAAAAAATATTTTGTTAATCATATTTCTAATATTTGTTAGAATTGTTACATGCATACTGACATGATAATTTTAAATCTACGAGTAATGACATTCTAAGAATTTTATGTCACTTTTAATGTAAAATTATAAATATATATCTAATTATGAAACAGAATAACAAAGAAAAATATATGTCTAATTCTGGAATGGAGGAAGTAATTAACCCAATCTAACTCTTATTTATTTTTTAATTTTTATATGATCTAAGTTAGATGGTTGGATAAGAAATTCATGATTTTTAAGTGAAATCAAATTAAAACCTCTTTAATTAGGACCGGTGGAGTATGTTTGTAGTTTTGATAGCAACAAGTGCGTCAAGATTCAAACAGGCTGATAGGCAAATGTAGTCCACCATGCAGAAAGTGCAAAAAATCACAATCTCGTCAGAGAGACCCATGATGAATAATGGATATATATAGTACTATAGCCATTATATATATATATATATATATATATATATATATATATATATATACACATGAGTACTACACAAACTCTACGACTCTTTGTTCATTATGGCGGGAGTGGGGATTTCTTTTGATCCATGCAACCGTACATTTTCATATTTATTCATCCATTCCCCAATTATACTACTTTTTCCTCATACCCTTACCCTTCCTTTTTCTGTTTCCTTCCTTTTTGTCTCCAACAAAAATGTCAAATTGGTTTTAATTCAACTCACCTCTCTCCCATGAAAAATAGGTACTGTTTTCTATTGTGCTACTCCGTACGTATTGTAATTTTTACGTTTATCGAACTTACCTACATGTATTTGGATATATGTAATTCAATAGTAATATTTTCCAGGAGAGTCCATGGAGCCTGAAAGTGGATTTAACACATGTTAGAAACTTAATTTAGAATAAAAAAATACATATTACTATTGCATGCATTACTTATTGGTTATTGATATTATAAAAAAATACATATTACATATTACATATTACTTATTGTTATTGATATTATACATACATATGGTCTTGAACTCTTCCATGCATATTACTCTTCCATGGATTACTTATTGTATGTATCTTAAAAATGGTACATGCAATCACATGCATAAAAATTATGCCATGCACATTTATATATGTCTCAGGTTCAATTCAATTTTCACGGTAGGCAAGTTTATTTTCTTATTTATGCATGGAAGTTTGTTTTCTTTTTAGTGAGGGTTATTTGTGAGTTTATTTATTTTTTCTATATGAAGTTTAAAGTTTGATTGGTTATTGATATATATAATAGCGATGATGTACTTAATTATGAAATTATATTATATTCTAAAAATGGGACTTTCAAAAAAAAATGTTACATGCAATCAGCTGATCTACACTCTTTATCATTAAAATAATATGAAAAACCATAAAATAAATAATTAAGGGTATAACTGTTTCAATAAAACAATTGCCCTCCACACACACACACACACACACACACACACACACACACACACACACACATATATATATATATATATATATATATATATATATATATATATGTTTACTAGCTAGCTTGCACATGATCACAATGAATGTTGTTATATGAGAAATATATGGGTATGTGTGTCATGCGAGAAATGCGCCAACAGCATTTACTAAATGCAAACGTGCGTGTAGTAAATACACAGCATGCTATGCTTAAATGCCATAATTTTGGTCCACATGCAGACCAAATAATTTAAGAACTATCGCCTAACTTTATATTTGTTGAAAGGATATATACTACTACATGTACGTACACAGTCGATTTGTATATTTAAAAATACATTTAAGTATATAAAATAATAATAAGTGAGGAGATAAAAAGTGTCGTGGAGAGCGAGAAGAGAGAAATTTAGGTGTGTTTTTAAATGTACAATTTGAATGTCTAGATAAAATTATCTTTATTGACCAAAAAGTGTTTTAAATATAATTTGATTCTTGTTATAGTAGATTACAAATGACAAATTTTGGTTCTTTTTCTTCACCATGCATTAATTATATATATAACCTAGCTATCAATTGGTGCATCTCTTTAATTAAGTTGTAGTAGTACTACTATAGTAGTAAGATGCAAGCACAACTAATTAGAGGTCATCCAGATCTATCAATCAAAGGGGATTCAAATTCAATGAATATGTCAGCTATTTTCTGGACATGTTTCCTAAAATTTTGAACTTTGTTGGACATAATTAATATAAAACTCTGCATTTCATGATGGATGTCACTAGATTCTCTAGCTAGCTAGGAGTAGTTAGTTAGCTTATGAGATCTGATCGTATTCTGGATTGATGTTTGTATATGCATGTGTACGTGAATTAATTCTCAAGCAAATTAAATGTCTGAAAAAGATGTGGAACTTAAAATAGGATGATAATCCATGACTAAATTTTACAGTAATCATCTATTGATGTTTCTCAATCTAAGTACTACTACTACATAGTATGTAGGTATATATACTCACGGACACATCCTCCTTGAAATTTGAAGAGTTAGACAATTCTCTAACTTACTTCCATTCAACAACTTATTAGTAACTTAATTGTCATTATATGATTTGTTTATGCATTAAACTAATTAAATTGAGCACAATTAAATTAAAGGCTATATATATATATGTACTCCCTTTTTCTTCAAAAGGATGACTAATAAATGTATAATTTTTTTCCTCTAATAAAGAACGAGATAAAGTATATAAAACAAAAGATAACTAATTTATTTAGTGGGGTCCACTTAAAACTTTTATTCTATTTCATTTATTTTTATTTTTTATTCTTTTGTAGACGGAGGAAGCAACTTAGTATTTGGAGTTACTCCTACTAAACCTAAAAGTCAATTAATTAGAAAGTTGAATGATAGCTAGGAATGTCATTCAAATTCTATCACAAAGTGTTTAGGATTATTTATTGGGAATGTACGTAAAAGTTATTAGTAGTACGTAGAAGAAATGTTGGTGATTTAAAATTACTACAACTACTACCATATTAGTGTATATATATATATATATATATATTCTTACTATACCTGAAATGTTCACTGTTAATTCAACATAAATATATCTGTCGCCTCGATCGGATGAATTACACAAAGAAGATTAACTATTGATTCCTTTTCCTCCTCAATTATTTTGGGAGCATTTTTGTCATAAATTCGTCTGAATTCTTAGAGTTTACAAATGGAAAATTTTACTTTCTCCATCCTAAATTAACTTCAGTTTTAGAGAATTATTATTGTACCAAATTAACTTTATTTCACTTTTTTAGACAATTAAAATAGTTAGTAGTATAAATTTACCCTTTTCATTTATTCATTCTACTCCTAAGTGTATAATTCCCAAATTATATAATACTAATGGATATAATTATACTTTTAATAATAAATTTGGTATAATAACTGTATTTTTTTTAATAAGTTTGAATTTGACAATACTAACAATATTGCTAGCTAGTCAAAAGGAACGGGTTTCATAAAAATTAAAAGAAGGCTACTTCAATTGGTGAGGGGTGGACTACTCGTTAATCAAGAAATGTGTTAATTTAATTGAAATCAAAATTGAAAAAAGTTATTTCGTCAAGAAATAAATGCGTTGAGTTGCATGGAAACATAACTAGTCAAATAAGTACACCATGGACTCATGCATGCTCATGACTCATGATATTGGCTTGTTAAAGCTTGCATCAAATATTTATTGTTCCTTCCCTCTTTTGAGTGTCGATTTGACTTTTAGTACTACTGTTATATAGGAGTAATACTTATTTGCTAATTATTTTCGATCCTGTAACAAAATTTTCTTTTATAATTTAATATGAAAAATGAAAGTTAAATGTTATTCAAGAATAATTATTGGATAGTGTTTTTGTAATGACTTTTATTTATATGAAGAAAGGCAATTTAAAACATATAAACAAAGTTTGACTAAGATTAGTCAATAAAACGACGTAATATTGTATAAAATTTATAATCAATTTTTTATATTCATATAAACTTTAAAAAAAAACAAATAAAACAGCAGTAAATGATCTATTATGTAACGTTTAGGGGTTAGTTTTTAAGAGTTTAATTTCAACCGAATGAACGGCCTAGATGTTACGAACTTTAAAATTTGGGGTAGCCTAGCCTAAGAACTCGAGAGGAGTCCAATCCAAAAGTGCCAGGTTCATGACCACACAAAAGGAAAAGGGGTGGTCCTCCCTCCCTATCGCAACAGACTTGTCTCGATGATTATTCCATCCTTGTATATTTATTGAGGGGGTAAGAGTTCAATTTTTGCACCCACAAATTAGCTTGTGACTTTAAATTCGGTCTCAAATTAGCAACAACATAAAAAAGAAAAAAAAAGTTATCTCGATATTTAATTTAAATATCTTCTGTCCATAAGTGATGAGGTAACCTGGACTCTATCATTTAATCTTTTCAGCCCAATCTTGGGCTTATTTTCATGGGCTAAATAAAGGACATAGAGAGAGAGAGAGAGAGAATTTAGGCTTGCCACCACCAATCCGAAAGCCCAAAGAAGGTAGAACAGAAAAGCATACAGAAACCGGCGGTACCAAAATCGACGGTACCGATTTTTCGGTTTCGATAGCGGTATTGGACTTTTTGAGACTTTTTGAATTCGATACAAACCGAAATACCAAAAAAAAACCGAAATGTATTAGAACGAGCCAAGCTATTAAACCAACAACAAGCCAACAGTAAACAATAGACAGTAGACAAGCCTTAGCCAACAGTAAACAATTAGACAATAGCCTTTTGCATTAAAACGTCACTGTCACACTCCTGACCCCACACCCCTCCTCTATCTCATTTAAATTTTAATTTATTCTGAGCCAACCATGCACTTCCACGTAAGATACGTGTGGTCCTACGTAAACAACAACAAGCCAAGCCAACTACAAGATGTATATGATTTCAATTGATATAACAATAGACAGTAGACAATAGACTTCTATTCAAAAATCAACAATTTCAATTGATATAACAAGCATCCAACTACAGTCTACAAGTCTACAACAACAATTGATATATAATTGTATATTATCTCTTTTTCTTAGTTTTGAAAAAAGTTTGTTAATATATTAAAAAAGATTATTTAATTATTATTATTTATTAATAATTATATATATCACCATGCATGCGGTATAACCGAAAATCGAACCGAAAAAATTGAATCTTGAGTTTATACTGAAGGCAGCATCAAACCGATAATTTAAGATCGGTTTCGATTCTTGTTTTTTCGATAATTTCGGATCGGTACTGGTTCGGTTTTTACCGATGAGCACCCTTAGTTGTTTGTTTACATCTGATTGCCTCTTAATGGACTGCCTCTTATTCGCTTAAGAGGCATGATGCTGTTTTTTTTTGTTATCTCTGAATACCTCTTAATCGGTTAGACATAAAATGAAATCTTAATAATTAAGAGATACCTCTTAATGAAATTTTTTGATATAAATATATTCAACAATATTATGCACTCATTTTTATTAAATTGAATATTTAAAATTATTAAATAAAATTTTACCCTTTAAAATGGTAAAAATAGTGTCATTAAGAGACAACTTACTTTTTAGTTATCAAATAATTTTTTAGATTTAGACCTCTTAACTATTCAGATGATCTAATTTATTAAGACATCATAATCATTCAGATCTTAATTCTCATTTTATCAAACACAACCTTAGCTTCTTAATATATAAGAGTTAGTGTTTATAATGTTTGAAGTAGTAATATTAGCTAGGTTTGAACCTTCAAATACATTGTACTAATTATAATTGTGTTTAAACATTAAATACCGTATTTGTGAATTATAGATATTCAAAATTTCGTTTTATTGTTACTAACTATGTAGGAGGGCAAAAACGTCTTTTTTCACACTTTAGAAGATAACTCTGGAGGACTAAAAAATCAAATCAAACCACGAAGACATTCTCGTGGAACATTAAATCAACCTTGGAGACAACCCTAAGGAAGAATAGAATAGGCTACAATCAAACCCTGGAGACAACCCTGAGATACAGCCAAAAGTCCTATCAACCCCGAAAATAATCACGGGAGGGCAAAAAGGTCATTTTGACAAGACAACATCAACAACCACAGTAAAATTATAGATAGGGTCACAAAGAGCCATTGCAGTATTTTTGAGTGCAAATTATATAAAACAGCTCAACAGACTACCTGGGAAGAACCGAAGATGCCAATTTGGTCATGAACCCATCTTCCCGAATTTGAAAAAGGGCAAGCCCTATGTCATTGCGTAGCTCTCGAAAAGAGCTTTTCAGAATGGTATGACACATCTCCATAGGATTCCCGGATTGTAAGTTGCAGACATTTTAGTAGACTAGGCCTCGATCAAGATGCACGAACTTCGAGGCGATGTGACCCATTGGGCATTTATGCAGGTCTACCTGCAGAAGCCCGGGTCTATATATATCAGACCCCCACCAGCCACTTAGAAAGAGAGGAGAGAAAGAAAGGGCCTAGAAAAGAGAAAATTTGAGTATCTAAGAGAGAAAGGGAGCTTTTCTTCTATTTAAACATTGTAAATCTCTATTGTAAACACTATATATATATATATATATATATATATATATATATATATATAAACTTCAACATATCAAGTTTTAACTGTAGCAACCCTAAAATCGGAACTATTTCCCTTCCCGATCTTGTGCGTTAAATACTATCTTGATATAGCTTTAAAACATTATTCAATGTTAAAATAGCTAAAAATGTGAGATAATTAAAAACTTATCTTTTTGTCTTTCTTTCGTTCTCTGAATCGCAACCTTTACGATTACATATTTCAGAATCATATTTATTGAATGATTCCTTTTATCAGAGTGATATGAGTATATATAACTCATAATTAACCTGTCTTATACAGTATCATTCCTATAAAATATTAATTTTTAAGTTAATTGTTAAACTATAGTTCAATCTTAACACAAACACTCTTCATTTATCAAATAACTCAATATTCATACAATTCTGAACATTTATACATATCTAATCGCTAATGTTTTAATGATGACGTGATCTTGATCGTTGACGATCATCGCTAAGTATAAATTTGCCACCAAAATTTTGGTACGGAAATGTTGGCGCCAATTTTTTGTGCGACCATTTTGAAATCAATCGCACGCGGTCATTGATAAGTCCATGTCATTAAAAATCGGCGACCGCGTGCGATCAGCCGATATGATCATTGATCAAACTAAATGTTATCAAGACTCAAAGATTCGCCGATATACGTAACGCAGAGAAAGGAGAAAAGGAGAAGAGGGAGAAAAGGAGGAGAGAAGAAGGAGAAGAAGGGAAAGAAGTTAAATGTGTGGTCATGCCGCCGCCACCTCCTACACACCGCCACCGCCTCTACAAAGGTAACCCACTTAAAATCTACTAGAAACCTTGTTAATTTGTTAATTGAATGTGGTTTAGATAAAACCCTAAATCAAAAATGAATATGCCTTAATTAAGATTAAAAGGCAACTAATGACAATGAACTAATTAAAGTTTATTTTAAAATTTATAAAATAAAGCTGTTATTATGAAACATAGCCTAATTTTTTTTTTTCATTTTTGTTATTATTGGTGCTTGAACTTTTGGTTTGTTTGACTTAGATATGAATTGGGGTTGCTTTCTAATTAATCAGTTGGAAATTGAATAGGATGTTATGGAATTGGTTACATTGATTGTGTTATTTGTTCTATATATAGAAATTATCTTATTGGTAATGTTTTGATTGATATGTATGCTAGATTGGAATAGTTTGATTTGTGGTATTGTTCAAATAGATATTGGAAGGAAGCATTGGGAATATTTTAGCGATTAGGAATCTCGGTGGTATTGTTCAATGAAACTTTTCAATTGTTATCATTTTCGATATTATCATTATGTTGTTCATTGCGATTTAGTTGAGTCAATTTGCATTATAACGTCAATCGATTTATGTGATGTAATTTGCGTGTATAAAGAGGTTCTAGGAAGGGGCTTTCAAAAAGTGTATCCTCAACACAAAAGTTTATCTTTGAGACTCTACGTCGAAGAAGTTTGTTTATTGCTATTTCTTCTTTTATTTTCAAATCAATTTGTATAGCCATCATATTATAGGTATTGATATTTATAACAATTATTTGATGTAATAATATTTATAATGGAAGGCTTGGGGATTTGTTAGTATAATTTAGTACTTAATTATGCCTAAAGTACCTTTTATTATCATAATTTTAAAGTTGTTTGAATGCCTAAAGGTTTCTTTTTGCCTACATGTGGATTGTTTATGAAATTATAGTCAAATATATGCCTATATGAGAACTATACTTATTCAAGATCGATACATGGGTAATAGTTAGGCTTTTCTTCACATTACTTATACTTATGCAAGATCGATACATGTGGACTCTTGTTTTGTGTCTTGGGTGCCTAGAAATGATGTATATACATGCTAGTGCGTGCGTGTGGCTAATCCATATTATAGGGGGAGACTCATGAAATTTTTTATTGGTGGGTGTAGTTGCGAACATTTATACTATTAACGAGCCTATTGGTGATCCACTAGAGCCTATTAAGGGATGTTAGAGGCGATGGGATGGGCTTCAGTCATGAGGCCTACACGAGGTTACGCCAAGCTTAGCTAAGCCTCACAGGCCAAGCAAGCTTGGTTGTTAGCATCTTAAGCTATTAGGGGTTGTTAAGCCAAAATAGGCAGTCTTAAGGAACTGTTAAGTGCAATGTAGAAGGTAACTAGACACACTTAGTCAATAAAGAATTATTTTGGCTATAACGAGAAAAAAAGGGTATTTAACACTTATGTGTACAAGAATAAAGCTATAAAATGTTATAAAAGCTATAAATTGCTTAATCATGTTGTGACTATCCCAAAACATAAAAGATTATAGAAAAGGGACCGTGAGGGGTATAATCTTAAAACATGTTTAGCGCCTTAGCAACACACTAGTTGATATGAATGAATCTCCAAGATACTCAAAAGTTGGATAAATGAGTTAGCAAACTCGATATAAAGCTAGCATGAATGAAATACCTTACGATTCACTTTACGATAAACAATAAAAACAAATTTAAAACAAATTAAAATAAAATAACATGATATAATATAACTATTAAACTAAGTAGCATTTACTTAGTTTCTCATACTAAATTTAATAACATTTAAAGTTTCTCATCTTTGCTTTAATTTGCATTCATTCGTTAAGTCATATGCTTCTCAAGTCATATGCTTACAAGTATGCTTAAATGTTAATCATATGCTTACAAGTATGCTCAAGTCATATGGTTACAAGTATGCTTAAGTCATATGCTTAGAAGTATGCTTAAATGTTAATCATATGCATGCTTACAAGTATGCTTTCAAGTCATATGGTTATAAGTATGCTCAAGTCATATGTTAACATTTATAATGTTATTCGTAGTAGGTACCGTGGAATCATAGACCTCTATTCGCATCAGAGTTGGATGGCACGACGAAAGTCAAGTGCCCAGATAGGTGCTACAATTGAATTTAGAGCTGGTTGCCAAGTATTTTTGGAGTATGCGTATAGTGTTAGGTTTGTAATATTCATAACGCAATCAAATTGCATAAAAAGTGCGGAAGCGTGTAAAATCAGAGTTTAAAAAATTTACAAACCATATACCCGGATCACCCTTTATGCATAATTATTAATTAAACGAAAAGATAAAGAATAAAATCATACCCTTGAAGATCGAAGCTTCCTCGGTACAAGTTCACCTCCAATCCTTTTCGCGTTCAACTTGAATCCACCGGGTTTGGTTCCTTCCTTTGATCAACGTTAGCCACCCGTGTGTTTGGCCTCAGAGGTGATCCACCAAGGAAGAATAAAATTCAAGAAGATGGGTGTTATGGCTAACCCTAGTTTTCTATCTCTATAGAAAGGGCATACTCCCAACAATTGGAATTATGTCGTATGTTGAAAAAGTCAACAACCCCCACCACCCATAATAAGACTCCTCTTATTTATAGATGTGGGCAACCCACCTTAACAATTAAGGAATTGGGTTTTAATTAATTAAATTTTTAATTAATTAAGCTCCCTAATCTTATTAGGGATAATTAATTAAACTCCTTTAACTAATTTTCCTTCCTAATCCAATTAGGAATAAATGAGAGTACTTATATTAAATTAATTCCTAAACTCTTTTAGAAATTAAAATAATAATAATAATAATTGTAATAATATTAATAAGACTCCTCTTATTAATTTATATTTAATATTTCTAAAATATTAAATAATAAATATTAAGCTATTTAATTTATTCTATCACCATAGATTAAATTAAATATACATAACATATTATTACGATTATGCCATTTACTTCTTAAATAATTATTCTTCCTTTTATGGTGTGACCTATAGGTTCTCCATATTAAACCGGTTGTGAATAAATCAATTAGAACAATTTAATCTTATTTAAATAAATAAATTAAACAATTAATTTATTTAAATAAATAATATTTATTCTCTGATAGGGATAAGCCTCCCTAGCGATCAACGACTTTCCAGATAATATAGATTTCAACATTAATCATTAAAGAACCTTTGAGTAAATAGTTAATGCTAATTCAATCCTTCCACCATCTGATGTCCCAATTAAATATAAGACATGGAATTCTTTGTCAAGTCTTATTTTATTTAATTATATGTATTTCGATCCTTAAATGCACAACTCAAATAATGCAAATTAGAAACTCCTTTCTAATTTCATTACGCCTTGCCAAGGACTCTCTTGGGTTGTCATTTATCGAATCACATGGGACATTTCTCTTCTTTTATTAGAAGTGGTAGATTCTTTATTGATCATACATTATCTCCATGTATACTAACTTATTATACCCAAGCATACCCTTTGATATACCCTAAGGGTCTTAAGGAATAAGTCAAAGTATAACTCATCATACACAAGATACTATGATGATCTCAAGTCCAAGGATCACTTGACTACTATCACTCACAGAATTTCTATTGATGAGACAAATAAAACTCCATTAGGTATTCCTTAGCGAGCAGCGTTCAGTGAACTTATTCTCTAATAAGCACCTACATACTTGCTTTAGTGTCTCCACACAAATGATCGTGAGATCAATCATCCTCATCCAATAAATGACAACGTATGTACCAATCTATCCGGATTCACTAATCCCCGATTTAGTAATCCAATGATTGGGAACTATTTTAGTTTTAAGCTTTCTAAGAATTTAGATCTCATTAGAATGATCATCATCATTATTCTAAAAGCATTGCTTAAAACTATGGGTTTATCACATATTTTAAAACGACATCGTGTAGATAATTAAAAGCCTTTAATAAATTAATACTTTTTATTAATAAATGAATAAGATTGTTACAAAGTATATGCTTTATCATCAAACATGATTGGCTTATATGCATACTACTTTCAATCTCCTTTGCACTAAAGCCGATCGTCGTGGTATCTTATACTCTTCTTCTCTAAGTGGCGATTATCCTGTTTGTTGGATAAGCTTTAGTTAATGGATATGTAATGTTGTTCTTAAGAGTCCACTATCTCTATAGTGATTTCCCATCTTTCAATGATTCTAATAATCAAATGAAAGTGCCACAACACATGTTTAGATCCAAGATGAGATTTAGGAACTATTCCTAGTTACGTAATGAACTTTTAATCCAAACAATCAACTTGCGACTTCATTTATAGCTATATACTTTGTCTTTATCACTAAACCAAGTAACTCTTTCTTTGTTTGGAACCTTTCAATTCAACGCACCTTTGTTCAAGGTAGCCCTTTACCTTAAAGTGGATTTTCTATCGTCTTGATACATCTCGAAAAACTTGAGTGCATTAAGCCTCTAGTTTTAATTTAGACCCACCATGAATATGATCACATCCTTAGTGCTTGGGTTAAGCACTTTAAGATATTTTCAGCGACTCATAGTGAACTTCTCCATAATATGATTTGATCAACATCCGGTCTCGTACATTTCATTGCATACATGATTGTCACTCATGCGACCTCTCTCTTTCGTGAGTCAGTGGGGACTATTAAAGAGATACACTCCATAGCTCATCAACATGAGACATCTCTTGGAGTTTGCCATGCTAAACGACTTTAGCATCAAATGAATATCGTTCCTTGGGTTAAGTCGAGCATCCTCTTGTATCTATCTATATAGATTTTATCCCCAATTTAGATACTCTTCCCAATCATTCATGGAGGAATGTTTAGACAACTTTATCATTCTTGATTGTAGCATTAATATGTCATTCCTTATCCAGTAGTATATCAACATATAATATTAGGAATGTTACTGGGCGCTCCATGACCCTTTTGTACACACTAGGTTCATTCTTATTTTTGATAAAATCAAACTCTTTTGATTGCCTCATCAAAACGAATGTTCCATATTTGAGAAACTTGCTCAATCCATTTCTCTCCTAAGTGTTCTACAACACTTACCTCATCGTATGTAACTGGATCATCATCATCTATGATGTGTACCTCATCATCATCATCTATGATGAATCCATACCTCCTAGGTATCTTTGGTACTATTCCAGATTTACGATTCGGTTGTGGTACAATAGAAGTCTACATCTATAGGTTCCTCTTATTTGACTTATAGTATTTTGTGGTTCTTGAACTCTTCAAGATCTATTATCCTCCCACTAGCCCCTTTAATGATAAACACCTTTATCTTAGAAAGCGTGTGTTTCGTAACAAACACCTTTTGCTAAGTAGAATTATAGAACATATACCCTAAACTTACTTTAGGATGTCCCACAAATATGTACATGTCAAATTTTGTCCCAAGCTTATCCTTCGAAATTTTTTCACATAAGTTGGACAACCCCTTATCTTAACATACTTAAGATTAGGAATCCTCCATGTCCATAACTTTTATGGAGTCTTGGAAATTTGGATTTTGAGGTTACCTTTTCATAGATATGTCAGACCATTTCTAGGACATGATCCTGAAAGATCTTTGGAATGTCGGTAAAATCATTATGAATGCAAACATGTCCAACAAGGTACGATTTTTCCTTTCAAATACATCAATCAATTATTGCGTGTCGGGATGTGTCCATTATGAGAAAATCATTTGAGATGATCTAGGAACTTATTGCACAAGTATTTATTCCTTGATCTAATCAAAGAATCTTAATACTTTTGCCAATTTGTTTCACTTACGAATTCTTTGAACCTTTCAAATAATTCACACTTGTATTCAACAAATACATACATTCAACTCTTTGAATGATCATCTCATTTTCTTATACTAATTTGTTCAATATGCAAAATTATTTTCATGTAAGTCAAGTATATAAATTTTTTAAGTAATATTCGATTCTATACAAAACATTATTATTATAAATAGAACAACAATTGTTCTTAATTATAAAACCAAAGATTTCATTGTCCAACAATAAAATGGAAATAATATTTTAACAAGAGGCGGAATACAATAACAACTTATTGACTTAATAGATTTTCCCGTAGGCATTGCTAAACTATAAGTTTCTATAGCTAATGCAAGAACATTTGCTTCATTTTCCACACATAGGATTACTTATCTTTGTTTAACTTTCTACTACGCTTGGTCCTTCATAAATCTATATTTATGATAACCAAAGTCGGTATCCAATACCCAAGTAGAACCTTGACTTAAAAGAAAATTTATTTCAATCTTGACAAAAAGCGTGTTATGAATAGAAACTTCACTAAGCTTCTTTGGTTAGCCTCTGCAAGATGCTTCTTGCGATTTCTTTTCCGATGTCGAGGCTTATTGTAGTGGAAGCAAACTCATTTGCTATCCGTATCGATTTTGTTCTTATTATCCTTTGTTTATGCCTTTCTATTTACCTTCTTTGAATCGTTCTTCTTTTGAGGAAGATCCTTTGGCCCCTACCAAGAAGACTTGATCTTTCTTGGTTGGAAAGTGACTCTCAACATTTTTCAACATGTTAAGCAAATCGGTGAAGGCGATATCTAGCTTGTTTATATGAAAATTCACAACAATTGTGAAAGGAGTTAGGGAGTGGGTGCAAAAAGATCAAATCTTGGCTCAACTCTCCATCCATGACAAAACTCGTTGTCTAATTGATCAATCAAATTGATAATGTTAAGGACTTTTATTTGTCTTATAGTGCCATTGGCCATTCTAGATCGGAAGAGCTCCTTAGATATCTCGATATCAATCGGTCCTACTTTCCTCACCATCAACTACTTGATGTGCGGGAATATAAGTAAACATCCATAGTTTCATCTCGTGTTGAAGCTCGTTACTTCGTGGATCGAAAGCATGATGCATCGAGCTAATGTGCACCATTTTGCCACTTTCTAAAAGTAGCAATCTCTTCCTCGAGGCATTATCGCAACCATTGCGGGGATAGGCGATAAGGACATAAGATAGCTTTTTCGACTATGAGAACTATTCTCAAATTCCTTAACCAATCCAGTTTAATTACATGCGGTTAATTTAGCATCTAATATGCTTCATGATGATAGTAATTTTAGACATTGTAAAATTCTCGTAAATGAATTTGTATTTAACAACATTTTAACATACATTCTTTTATTAATTACCAAAATAATTTAGGTCTTGTTTTAAATTGGTATCTCTCACTATTTTCTTCAAACTATATTACCTCACTTATATAGTTTAAGCAAAATCTAATTAAAGATTTGCTTTAGTGAGAATAAGGATCCCATTTCAAATGTATATAACCTTGTGGTGACACAACAAACTATATATAAATAAATAGGTAGACAACTTTTGTCAATTACATCAACTATGCAACTCCTTGTATTTTGCCTCTTAGATTATTTTGATCAGTGGTGGCACATCCGAATCAAAATTATCCAAGTTAAGTCCGACCTAGCACTCCATGTATTCAAAAAGAAAAATATCATCCTTGTGGTGACACAACAAAATAATATTGTTCAATTTTCTTTATAAGCATCAAATGTGATAAATTAACATCTTAAATACTTAATACTTGCCTTGTGGTGACCACAACAAACTCATATTAAATATTTAATACTCTATTAATTTTATCATGCAAGAAAGCGACGTTCGATATTCCAAATATCTTTGAACGCTTAGGACTTAATATAAAATTATGAGGGTTTGTTATTAATTTGTCTCATCTTGTTTAAGCGTGCATGCATATATATATATAAAAATACGCGTATATTAATGAACATGCGAAGCATGTTTGCATAATATATAATATATATAGAATAAGCATACATATAGAATACTATATTCTACCGGATTGATTATGGACTTTTATTCTAGTTTGGTTCACTAGAGCCACCAAGTGAACCAAAAAAGGTCAACCCTAGGGTGCAAGAAATAATATTTAAATATAACTATTACATTTAAACCGGGCTCCATTCTGAAACGGGTCTCTTCGCTTCTTGTCCTTGATCTCTAATTCTTCAAAATTAATTCTAAATATTCCTATTACAAAACTATTTAAAATAAATAGAAGCCTTGATCGTGATCGAGGGAAGTATATAGGAGGAAGATAGAATTTACATTAAGAAAATTAGAGAGAAAGGCAGTCTGTGCAGACCCCATTTAATAAAACCCATTCATGCATCCAACTAAAATAAAATCCAATCACATTGGTCGATAGTCATAATCAATCCCATTTATTATCATACACATCACCATACGCATCGATAAATAACATTCATCTCATGAATAATAAACATTTAATATATATATTGATATCATTTAATGGGCAAATTTAGTTAGTATAAAATCTAATTTTGAATCAAAATAAACTCCTTTATTTTAATCCAAATTTAAATCAAAATAAAACTATTTTATTTTAATTTATCCTATTTTGAATAAAATAAACTATTTTATTTTAATCAAAAACTTTAATCAAAATAAACTCCTTTATTTTAATTAATTATGGAATCCAATTCCATGTAATAAAAAATAAAAATCTTTAATTAAAATAAACTCTTTTATTTTAATTAATTATAGAATCCAATTACATGTAAAAAAATATTAAAGGAAACACGGATTATCTTTCCATTATTCACAAATAAACTCCTTTTATTTTGAATAATATGAAATCTTATTCCATATTTAAATAAACTCCTTTATTTAAGGAAATTAGGATTCTCTTTCCTATTCACAAATAAACTCTTTTATTTTTGAATAATATGAAATCTTATTTCATATTTAAATAAACTCCTTTATTTAAGGAAATTAGGCAATCCAATTTCAACTCCAATTAGTTATCATGGAATCAAATTCCAACTCTAATTAGTTAGTATGAAATTCTAATTTTAAAATTAAAATAAACTTTATATTTTAATATTAAAATAAACCTTTTATTTTAAAATTAAAATAACTTTTTATTTTAATAATAAAATTATTAAAAATATATATATTATATCTAGTATATAATTATAATATTAAGAATAATATATATATATATATAACTATTATATATATATATATATATATATATATCTAGAAATATATATATATATATATATATATATATATATATAGTTAGCTGAAATCCATGCAATCCTTAAAAAAAATAACTTTAGTGCATTCGTGAATTGCTTTGTTTCCTTGAATTTGGTTTGATTTCCTTGAAATGTCTTCTCTTTTTTAATAGAATGATCACGCCAAGAATTTTTTTTTTTTTTTAAATTTTCCTTGTTCCTGTTAAACAAGTGCCTAGAAAACCGTGCGCAGCCTTCCATGCCCAGATTTGCCAATCCGTAGCTCATTTTTTTTTTTTTTTTTTTTTATTAAATTTTATACAATAAAAAAATATGCCCAATTAAATTGTTCTAAACACATATCAATATACATATCAAATCTGAATAATTAATAATTCGCATAAAGGTTTGGCTCTGATGCCACTGTTAGGTTTGTAATATTCATAACGCAATCAAATTGCATAAAAAGTGCTAAGCGTGTAAAATCGAGTTTAAAAATTTACAAACCATATACCCGGATCACCCTTTATGCATAATTATTAATTAAACGAAAAGATAAAGAATAAAATCTTACCCTTGAAGATCGAGCTTCCTCAGGTACAAGTTCACCTCCAATCCTTTTCGCGTTCAACTTGAATCCAAGGGTTTGGTTCCTTCCTTTGATCAACGTTAGCCACCATGTGTTTGGCTCTCAGAGGTGATCCACCAAGGAAGAATAAAATTCAAGAAGATGGGTGTTATGGCTAACCCTAGTTTTCTATCTCTATAGAAAGGGCATACTCCCAACAATTGGAATTATGTCGTATGTTGAAAAAGTCAACAACCCCCACCACCCATAATAAGACTCCTCTTATTTATAGATGTGGGCAACCCACCTTAACAATTAAGGAATTGGGTTTTAATTAATTAATTCTTTTAATTAATTAAGCTCCCTAATCTTATTAGGGATAATTAATTAAACTCCTTTAACTAATTTTCCTTCCTAATCCAATTAGGAATAAATGAGTACTTTATATTAAATTAATTCCTAAACTCTTTTAGAAATTAAAATAATAATAATAATAATTGTAATAATATTAATAAGACTCCTCTTATTAATTTATATTTAATATTTCTAAAATATTAAATAATAAATATTAAGCTATTTAATTTATTCTATCACCATAGATTAAATTAAATATACATAACATATTATTACGATTATGCCATTTACTTCTTAAATAATTATTCTTCCTTTTATGGTGTGACCCTATAGGTTCTCCATATTAATAGGTTGTGAATAAATCAATTAGAACAATTCTAATCTTATATAAATAAATAAATTAAACAATTAATTTATTTAAATAAATAATATTTATTCTACAATAGGGATAAGCCTCCCTAGCGATCAACGACTTTCCGGATAATATAGATTTCAACATTAATCATTAAAGAACCTTTGAGTAAATAGTTCTTGACAATTCAATCCTTCCACCATACAATGTCCCAATTAAATATAAGACATGGAATTCTTGTCAAGTCTTATTTTATTTAATTATATGTATTTCGATCCTTAAATGCACAACTCAAATAATGCAAATTAGAAACTCCTTTCTAATTTCATTACATCGCCGCCGAGGACTCTTGGGTTGTCATTTATCGAATCACATAGGACATTTCTCTTTTATTAAGTGGTAGATTCTTTATTGATCATACATTATCTCCATGTACAACTTATTATACCCAAGCATACCCTTTGATATACCCTAAGGGTCTTAAGGAATAAGTCAAAGTATAACTCATCATACACAAGATACTATGATGATCTCAAGTCCAAGGATCACTTGTACTACTATCACTTCTGAGGAATTTCTATTGATGGACAAATAAAACTCCATTAGGTATTCCTTAGCGAGCCACGTTCGGTGAACTTATTCTCTAATAAGCACCTACATACTTGCTTTAGTGTCTCCACACAAATGATCATGAGATCAATCATCCTCATCCAATGAAAGCAACAACGTATGTACCAATCTATCCGGATTCACTAATCCCCAATTTAGTAATCCAATGATTGGGAACTATTTTAGTTTTAAGCTTTCTAAGAATTTAGATCTCATTAGAATGATCATCATCATTATTCTAAAAGCATTGCTTAAAACTATGGGTTTATCACATATTTTAAAAACAAAGATCATGTAGATAATTAAAAGCCTTTAATAAATTAATACTTTTATTAATAAATGAATAAGATTGTTACAAAGTATATGCTTTATCATCAAACATGATTGGCTTATATGCATACTACTTTCATATAGTCACCCGAATGTATGAATGGTAGTCGCAGAATCACGATGTCCATGTTTAAAGTGTAAGAATATAAATTATATGGATGGAGACATGGTAAACTATCATTTACTTGTTTTCGGGTTCATGAGAAATACGAAGAATCTTTGGTGGGCACATAGGTAGAGAGAAGAGATGGTGGCATCACACAAGTACACAATTCGGGCGATAGTACTCATCGTCATTATGAATGAAATGGTCCATGATATTGCGAGGCGATTTTGATTGGGAGTAAAGAGAGAGCAACCTATGAATTACGATGCCAAAGACTTCTTTAAGTTGTTAGGCGAGGATATGAAGCCATTGTGGCATGGTTGCACCAAACACACTACATTGTCTGCAGATGGCGACATTACTTAACATCAAGGCTGATCACAACATGAGCCATGAGTGTTTTGAGTCGCTCTTGAAGGCAATTAAGAGTATGTTGCCTGACGGTGAGAAATCACCTGGTAACTATTACTTTTGTAAGAAAATGGTGAAGAAAATGGGTCTTGGATACCAAAAGATCGATGATCGGATACCAAAATGGTGAAGTAACTATTACTTTCGCGGCTTGGATAGGGGGCCTAATAATGTGCCCAAGGCCCCTACTAATCCCGATGATCGGATTCTTATTCAGATTCGTTCTCCTCCGAATAAAGACGTCACGTCGTCCGATATATCATTTATATAAAAGCATTTAAGATTCCATTTATTGTATATTGGTAATGTTTTGATTGATATTATATTAGCAATGTTTTGTTTTGGTCTTATTGTATTGAAAATTTGTATATTTCTCTTGGTTTGTGTCTTGGGTGCCTAGAAATGTCCATATATGCATCCACGTCGTGCATGTGGCTAGTCTATATTATAGGGAGACTATGACGATTTTTTAAGTATTATAAGTATAAGTTTGAAAAATGTTCACAAATATTATAACTTAGATGTAAATTGCTTTAATATACTTTAATTGATGTTGTATATTATAGTGATTTTTCGGATAATAAGATCGTCAAGTGCATATCACATTTGTGTTTACGTAATTGGGCTACACACCTGTGATTACGTAGGAAGACACCTATTGCCCACAAGGATCTTTGTTTGGCGTAATTTGGTATGATTTTTTTAATTATGACAAATAATATTTATATAATATTAATATAATATTCAAAGGATAATTATTTAGTAATGTTATTATTATTTTTTATTTGCGAAATGGTATAGATGGGAGGCCTTACGAGCTTGATGATTCGAGACATTATTCGGCAAAAGTGCTGGTCCGCACTAAGGACAACTTGAATAAAGAATGACAAAAAAGCCATTCACAATGCCGAGATCGACCATCCGTGGGTGGAGAGGATTATATGCACTAACATAGCCCCACGGTGGTGCTCCGATCCATATGGGTGAGATGTGTGCCCAATGGAGAATTGAGAGTGGGTGAAAAGACGAAAAGATCGCCGCCACCAATGTGAGCCTCGGGTGTATCCGATGGCGAAAAGGCTAAAGGAACATCAAGGCTAATAAGTATTTCACGATTACGGCAAAGATATCACCGATCGGGCGTGCGTTTACAAGTTTTAATATGTTTACAATCATGAATTGTAGAAAATATCCCATTTTACTTAGTAATATTGTCTTTGTTTTGTATAGGAGTCTCGGCCTCAAGGTCACCCTATCCATTGGTTTGGATGTACGTGTGTACCCGTGATGGTCCACTGAGGCTATCCGGATAAGCGGTAATAAGTTTTAACAAACTGATCTTGTTTATTAATACTTACAAAATATTATTTTTAACTATTTAAGTGTTAACATGATGACGGGATACTTATAAATGTTTATTGAACGAATGGCTATCCGAAGGCACTCACGTCGCCTATTGATCAAGAGTTGTGGGAGAGGCGTCTGTTGTGAAGAAGAACTACATTAAAGGTCAAGGACAACGACGACGCCCATCCTTCTTGATGGCTCAGTGACTCTGCTACCCGGTCTTCCACGGTCATCGAGTCATCCAAATTGCTCATACTCCCTGCTTGTTGTGTAAGAGCTATATGTCAAGATCGAAATCATCGAAGATCTTTGGGCGGGCACTGGGGGCTTTTGATCCCGAGGAGTTAGTTGAAGCAAGATGGCAGAGCGGCAAGCAGGACAGCATGGGGATGACGACGAGGTATAAAATCAATTTGTTGTATGTATTGTCGTAATATATACCAGTATCAACATATTTATTATATTTGTAACTTGTTTTATTATTTTGTTAATTATGGGGTGATCAAGGAGGGATGACGCTTGACATAACCTTGTACTTGTATATTCATTATTTGGATGTTTGTATATATGTTACTTAAACAAGTTTTGAAATGTTATTATATTTATTCAAATCATATTGGTTTTTAAAGGTTTATATACTAGTTTGGTGTATGTGTTGGTGGGCGATGGATGTTTATATTGTTTTGTATGTTGTTTATCTTGGTGTGTATGTGTGTTGGGATAAAGCGGTAGAAAAGCAGTGCAGGTTTTGGGATTTCGCAAAAAAAGAAAAATCCGGGTCAGAATTTTTTTTTCATATCAATCGCGACGCGTCGTCGAACGTTATTAGCGATCGTCATGACGACGATGATCGGCGCATGAGGCGATCGGTGATAATGGTCGCCGACATGTGGACCACGTCGACTTTGGCCACGACCATCCGATTTCCATTTCAAATGCAACCGGATTTGTCATTTTGGTCGCTTCATAGCGATCGCAGATATCTCGGTCGCTAATAGTGGTCGCTGATGTGCATCCCAATGACCCAGATTTTATCGACGACGATATCGGTGATCTTTTCGGTCATGCAGATAGCTATCTCGTGATCGCGTCATGGTGCCGATAAGCGGTCACGATAAGCCTTTTTGTTGTAGTGCAAGGGGTGCTTGTTATCAAAATTTTTCCACTCAAGCCCATCTGCCGGGTGCATCAGTTGACCTTCAACTATGTCCCGTGTAGAATGCCACCTCATATCCTCGGCGGTATTTGTTGACATGAACAACCGCTGAAGCCTCGGGGCAATGGAAAAGTAACATAAGATCTTTCTCGACACTTATTTTCCCTTTTTCTTGCGCTGTTCACAGTATCTACTTGTACCCAAATATCACATGACCTCTTATCTTTATTGACATCACCGTAATATAACATACAGTCATTCTCACAAGCACCAATCTTCTCATACCCTAGATTGAGCCTTTTGACCATTTTCTTCACATCATAGTATGACTCGGTAACTTATTGCTGCGCAGTAAGCGATCCCTTCACAATGCTTATGATTCATTAAAACCTCTCTCTACAAATACGTACTTTCATTCTTGAAGTGTAAAAACTTAGTCACGACAGATAAAGCGGTGTGCTTTTCATGCCATTACACGATTAGGCGTCATTGCTTCATGCAATAACTCATGAAACCCTTAGCCCCATTATTCGGCTCTTGCCGACGCCTACTTATCCCTCGCCTCGTATTCCATGGAAGTATGAACCAAAGAACTTCGACTATCATGTGAAATACGATCAAAGGTTTCATCACCTTCGGATTCCGGTTCTGATCCATGTTCATCCAACCAGGTTTCCCCATAATAGATCCATGTGGTATAACCCTGCTTGAACCCATTCGCAAATAAGTCGCACATAACATAACTCCTTTCCTTCCACACTTCATTCACACACCTCTTACAAGGACATCTGATCTCATCGCCGCTGACTTACTCAAACGCGAAGTTGAGAAACTGTTCAACCCCACTACGATACTTAGAGCTAAGCCCACTCCTATCAGTGGCTACCCTACGTTCCATCCAACTTCGATCAACAGACATCTCAGACAACTGTCTGCTATATATATGGAAAGTTAGACAAACACAATCAAGTCTCCAAGTTAATGTATATGCAAGCTTATGAGTTTCCTAACTTCATCTCCCACTCTAACCAAGTCAAAGCTTATCCCATTCTCGGATGTGTCGCCTCATCGATGCCAACAACTTGAACACATCTTAAAATTTTTGGAATTTCGGTGAAGATTTCCCTATGGTCTTCAAGTACACGAAATAGACTAACACATCGTAGTCTAAATATGCACCTGAAGAACATCAAGAGATATGTACTGACCGAAAATTCAAAAAATATAAAGACGTGCTCAAGTCGTTAACATCGACCTAAGTGGGATCGAAACATACAAGAACAGTCTCAAAACGGGGACTATTTGAGATTCATTCCTACTAAGTGAATCTCAAATGGGTTTCTAAGCTTCCTAAATTATATGAAAATATGCACGTATGAACCACACTAAAAGAAATTAATTCATCGATTCTCATGAGTATACAAAATAAAAGACTACATATTAAATAATCCTCTACAACATATTTAAAATAACACATTGCTACCATGCATTTTAATTAAGCAACAAAATGGAAACAAAGACATGGTAATTTATATTGAGAAAGCATTATATTCGTTTCAAATAGATGTATGTCAACCAAAAGTACATATGCTACATTTTTAACATGAGAATCATTGAGATCTCAACTTAATTAAGCTAGCTTACTAAGTAATGTTTCTTGAAATGGCTACAATGGGTTCAAGAAAAAGTGGATGAAATACAAAAATCTGCATGTGTGCTGTGTGTTGTGTTTTGTGTGTTGTTTGTTGTGTGAGTATGTGTAGTGTGCATGAAAGCTTGGTAATTGCTATATATAATTCGAAAAAAGTTCGTGGTGGATGATTATAATTAGTTGGTCTTGATAGCAAACCCCTCTTGAGGCCATTTCAAACTAAAGAACTTTTGATTAAGAAGCGAAATAGCAGGTTCATAACAAAGATAATTATCACCTTTAAGTGCACTTGCCACAAAAATCATCTTACTTGAAGTAAAATAATATATGTCTTGAATTCATTCTCAAATTTCATCTTCAAAACATAGTAATTTGTTTTATCTCGAAGTTCTTCTAATTGAGATAAGTTAAAGTGCATATAAAGCTTCACGTACTTTCTTTTCTTATGATAGGAATGTTACCTCTACTACATTTTGTTCATATATAGAATATATACAAGTGAAGCAAGAAACCCCGATGATTAAAAATCTCAAACCTATTGACCTCAATTGAATATATGTTTATCGTCTGCGGTGTCCTTCTCAACATACCCAGTCCAACCCCGAGTACGAGGTCAGAATGTTCCTGTTACTTTGGTCTTTTCCCCAGCTAACCATTCCATGCTCACCCAACAAAAAAGTATTTTTAATGCCAACTAATTTTTTAAAAACAAATTCAAATGTTATCAATAAAGATGGGTATCTTCATACATATATGATGTATCCATATTTGAATACATCAATTGTGGCAAAGTGTAGTCTTCTCTCTTTCCAAAGTGTAGTGCTAACAAAAATGGCAAAAAGGGATAATACCAATTGTGTTTGTCCACTTTTTAGGATTATCTTTCAAAACTTTTAAAAAAATTTGACATACAACGTCAAATAACATTTTTGTTCTATATTAAATGAGTCTCAAGATTTTACTTGAGAATTTTTTGGGATGAATATTGCAATGCCCATGAAGCTTTGATTAATAACTATTGCAATAACCATGAATATATATCTCTTCTTCTTCCTCTTCCTTTTCCTTAGATCAATAACTAGCTCAAAATCTTGCAAAATCGCCATGAAATACACATTCGACATGCTACTAATATTTGACCCCTTAATCAGATTAGATATATAGCTTGTCAAATGAATGAACAGAGCTAAGTATTGTTTGTACCAAACAAACAAACAAATTAACCAACCAAACCAGTTAAAGACATTATGGCTTCCAAAATTTAAAATCTCATCAGATAATGCTGCTACACTGCTACCCTTATATGAATAGCACATGAATATAGAAAAATTACAGACCCCAAAAATAGCAGAGACCCCCAAAAATATTCAAAACATATATATATAGAGAGATGAGATGAATTGAAAATTTATACTAGCCCCAATGCGTGTACAAGTGCAGGTACGACCTCTGGAGTTGCAACGGCGAAATGGGCGGAGACACGGCTGACGAAGTTGCAGCGGCCAAATGGAAAATGGAGAAGCTCAGCGAGGATGAGGAAAATGGGCGAACTGGGCAAGATGAGGGAAATGAGTCGTTGCCGTCGCGAATCAGGGTTTTAATTAACAGAACTCATTCTCGACGGCAAAGCCGTCGATAATGATCCCGTCGCGTTTGAGTTGTTCTCGACGGCGTTGCCGTCGCCTTTGATTTATTTGTCCGTCGCCAATGAATTTTCCCTCCACCGTCAAATTTTCGCACCAAATTATCCCATGAGAAATGACATTCTCGACGGTACCCATTCTCGACGGCTTCCCAATCGGCATTCATGTCATTATCGACGGGTAATGTGCCGTCGCCAATACGCCCGTCGCCAATGACCCTTTTTCTTGTAGTTGGTATTCCATACTTTTTTACACAACTTAAGTATTCAAGGTAAATTCGTAATGTATCTTATGTACTAATTAATCATAGTTATATATGGTATAGATAATTTATAGTTCCCAAATTGCTTTATATATTCATCTTTGTGAACTACTTATTAAAATCCATTGTGTTTCGAAAGCATGCTAAAACAGCCCCCCTAATGTCAAGCAATGTCGGCAGCCACGCCTTGCTTGACTAAGCAACCCCAAGCTTGAATAAAAAAATTAGAATAAAATAATTAAATTGAATAAATTAAATTAAATTAAATTAAATTGAATAAATTAAATTAAAAAAATAGATATTATAATATAATACAAAATAAACTTAATATTGACTTATTATCGGTCATTACTAGTGGTTGTTGATGTGCATTCTAGCGACAAGATTTTATGCGACTGCAATCGGTTGTAGAGGCGGTCGCAGATATGCCTTTTTCTTGTAGTGAACGAAGAGGTGAGAAACAAATGAACCAATTAAAAGTTACAAACCATATTGAAAACAGACCCTCTGTTTGGTTTATTCCATAGACGATATCTATTTGTCTCTTTCCAAAGAGAATTTTTGTAAACAATTGGTAAGAGGAAAAGACGATTGATAGGAAGAACAATTGAATATAATAAAAATAAGAGATGAAATTAGAAAAAATAATAATATATAAGATGAGTGATTGTTGTAGCCTACTCGGACAAAGTGAAAAAAAAAAGAATTGAGTTAACGGAATTTTAAATCCATCACTTTTTGTTATTTCCACAATAAAAGTGTCGTTGTAGATGTATAGCGACAGTGAAAATCGTCGTTATAGAATCTATAACGACATTTTTGTTGTGAAAATAATATTTTCTGTTGTGGATTTAATAATTTTCTTAAGTTAATTGAGAAGATGAAAGAGCGAAGAAGAGAAAAAGCCGATGCATTAATTCAATGAGTCAATATAACCGAGACAACTTAATAAATTTTTTAATTAAAATATGAATTTTTCAATTAAAAGAATCGCTTTACGTTCCTTTATATATAAGATATTGACGGGTCACACGACAATAGCATTGGTGTGTGAGAGAAATCTTGGCATACAAGGGATTGTGTGGCCAAAGGAGGAGATATCAGATAGCAACAAAACAATAGAAGACTTTTCTTTGTGTGAAGTGTCGAACGCGAGGAAGACTGAGAGATACTTAATTAGGTTCCATCGTTATATGGTACTACTATTATTTTGGTGAAGTTAATTAAGTTGTTCAAACTAATTAATTATTTATTGTATAACTTCAAGTTTTATGGTATAAATGTGGATATTCATAGTTGACTTGTAATTTTTTCCTTCAAGTGTTTTTCACGTTAAGTATTTTGTTTTACTTGTGGATGTTTATTTATTATTTTTGTTCTTAATATTGAATTTATTAATTTCTTATTTAATTGAACGAAAAAGTAAAAGTAATTTCTGAGATTAAAATTATTTTAAGTGCATTTTTTCCAACAATCTTAATTGCTCAAAATCTTGAAATTTCGTTTTCAAGCGTTGTGCAGTGATAATTAATACACAAACAAACTTATCTATCATGGGGACCAATATTAATTACTCCATCCGTTCTTTAATATAGGTCGTTTTAGAGTTGTGCATAAATATTATAGAAATAATTGTAAAACGTTAAATATACTATCAATTGTCTATATTATTTCAGATTGGAAAAAAAAAGTGTTATTTATTGGATAAAAATATAGTGAGAAATCCAAAAGTTATATTTAATAATTGGGGTAATATCGAAAAACCAAGAATTAATCTTTTGAAATTAAAACGACTTATATTTAAAAAACAAAATATTTCTCTAAAACGACTTATGGGGGGACCGAATTTATAATAATTCATACCATGTTTCTTTTTCCTAAACTAAACCAACCTCATCAATCTACTTCCAAGGCTTATAAATTTGGATACTAGTTGAGATATTAATGAAATTGAGTGGACAATTTTGCAGTGTAGTCCAATTAATAGTCTCCATCATTAATTAGAAATATGAGTATATAGTATGGTGGCATAATATCAGCCTAGATTAACATATATAATGACATGTTATCAATGTCATGTCTAGTGACGGAAGCATAGATTTAATTAAAAGTGGACAAATTTTTAACTACAATAATTAAAAATTAAGTGATAATATATTTAACCAATTTAATATAAATATTCCACATAAGAATTTATCCAGAAATTCTAAACCAATGATCTAAACAAATTAAAATAGGAAATTGATATTTTCACATAAAAAATTGATATTTAATTTCACATGATCTCTCTTACATGAATAGTGAATAGGTCACACCTCTATGTAAGAACGACTAGTGTGAAAATATCAATTTAACATGTGTAAATATCAATTTCGTTAAAATATTCAACTTTAAGTAACTTTGAATAAATAAAAATAAACATACTAATTAAGTTAACTAACTTTAATACTCTCCGTTTCAAAAGTAGATGAGATCTATTACTCTTTTTTTAATTTTTTTTATTCCAAAATTAAAGTTACATTTATTTTTAGACCAAGCTAGTGAAATTAAGCACCTAATATATGCATTCAACAAAAATAAAGTTCGTAAGACATTCCACACCCTCATTTATCATTTATCATTTATTTCTATATATACAAAATTAATGACATTCCACATCCTTATTAAGTGGACAACTCATCAATATATGATACACATCTTGACAATTTTTACAACTTCATTTTCAAATTATAATCTTAATATTGACTTATTTTTTAAAAATTAATTTCAAATGTATTCAAATTTAAAATTGATATAAATTTATTTAATTTATGACAATATAATTATAAATATTATAAAAGTACTATTATTAATTATAAAATTTATTATTTTCAAATTTTAAATGAATCATATTAAATTTAAATTTAAAAATATCACAAATTAACTTTTTAAAAGTTAATATTGATCTTATATACATTTCCAACTACAATCCATTCAATACTCACTCCATAAATTACTTAAAATTTAAAATAAAATAAAAATTATTTTACAGTGAAATATAATTGATAAATTATACTATCTTTTATAAATTATAAGATTATTATTAATTTGATGTTTTCACTGTTGGACCTTTTAAATTTCAAATTTCATTATTTAAGGAATCAATATAAGGAACCTGTTAGGTACATAGTGAAAAAATTGAATCATTATTTTGCAGAATTATCCAATAGCACTGCAGAGTAAGGATAAAGATAAGAAAACTGTTGTAAATGTTCTAATATGCACTATTAATATTTACGTAGATTGGGTCCTATTATACCATAACTATTACATTTTTAACAAATATTAAAGATATGTTAGAAAAATAAATTTTTATTAATAATTATTGTTTTTAAAATTCATTTCAAATTTGGAATGGGGAGAATGTGTGTGCGTGTGTGATGTAAATATAAAATATAATATGCATGTATATATCATATATACACTATATTGCAAGGAACTTATAAAAATTTAATGGTGGTCAATTAACCACTGCCCCTTAAATTCTTAATGCATCCGTCACTGGTCATGTCATTTTACATTGTAAAACTAAAAATGTATTTGTAATTTGGAAATGTACTTACAATGGAAAAATCTATCAAAATTTTGAAACACATGGAGTGTGTATATATATATATATGTGTGTGTGTGTGTGTGTGTGTGTGATGATTTTATTTTGAATGAGCCACCAACCGCTATTAGTATATAACATATATATATTATATATAGGAGAAGTGGTCATCTTGTTGTAGTTATTACTTGTAATTTGCTTATTCAGATCGATAATATGAGCTCTCCTTGTGTGTTGCCTCTTTTGGTACTTGTTCTTTATCTTTTAGGTCTCACGTCTGCAGCTCAAATTCAAACCCCAAAGGCAGGTTTTAACAATTCCGGCATTTCGGCCCTTTTTGTGTTTGGCGACTCAACCGTTGACCCTGGAAACAATAACTACATAGGGACTCCGTTTAAGAGTGATTTTCCGCCGTATGGGAGAGATTTTGTTAATCACATTCCCACGGGAAGATTTACCAATGGCCGGCTTGTGACTGATTTTGCTGGTAAGTTGCATGGTTATGTTAAGGATGTTGATATTGACAAGTGAAAATGATGTTGTCAGTATTTAATGACACTTTTATAATTATTTAGCGATACTATACTTTAATTAAACAACACATATTCCTCTCTGCAACATTATTTTATACTTTTAACAATATATATCAGTTGTCTAAATTAAATTAAATTGCATATTTTGTATATTTAGAAAGGTTGTTGATATTAATGAGCAAAAATGATACTTTCAATTAAACATAAATTTAGTGACACTTTTACTATTGGTAGGGACAATTAACACTTTAGGTATTGTTCTGTCAACTTCATTTTTGCTCTAATATTATCAGCCATCTTACTGTCAACTTCATTTTTGCTCTAATATTATCAGCCATCTTACGACACTTAACACTTTAAACGACGGATTTTATTTTGACAACAATATGAAGTACTTCCTTATTATTGACTGTTGATCAAATTAATTAATACTGTTTAATTTTTGGGGTCAGCTTCTTACATGGGTATCAAAGACTATGTGCCACCGTATTTGGACCCAACGCTTAGCATTGAGGAGCTGATGACCGGTGTTAGTTTCGCCTCCGCCAGCTCTGGATATGACACACTTACCGCCATAATAAGCGTATCTCTCTTACTCAAACACGCAAGCACATTGAACAAACTTGAGGAATTAAGTTCTCGAAATAAACAAAAGATTTGGCAACAAAACTCTTTTACTAGTAATAGATATAAGTAAAGAAAACGGAAGCTCATTATAAGTCTAACATAAACAAATATTGGAAATCAGTTTAATATTCGATTCATTGCTTTTTATTATATTGTTAGTTAGTGTAGTTATTGGGATACGTACAGTGTGTTGATTTCTTATTTTGCAGGAAGTAATTCCAGTAGAAAAGCAAGTGGAATACTTTAGAGAGTATAAAAAGAGGATTGAGCTTGCCATTGGGAAGGAAAGAACAGAAAATTTGATTAACAATGCTGTATTTGTTTTTAGCGCTGGCACAAACGATTATATTGTCAATTATTTCGGTCTACCCGTTCGACGTAAGAGCTACACTGTCTCAGCTTACCACCAATTCTTAATGCAAAACATCCAACAATTTGTACAGGTCTGTTATCCATCCATCCTGCAATATTACTTCAAATTTAGAGTTTTATATTTTGACTATTAATTAGTTTTTAATATATATAAATAAATAAACGTATTAAGGTCTATTATAGACATACTAGAACATATATATTAGTTTGTCTAATTTTTTATAAAAAATTCAGATGAAACTCTTATTTTGAAACGAGCTAGAGATGCATTTATGTTGGCCATGGGAGTTGCATTCAAATGAAATTCTAATTTTGAAACTAGAGATGCATTTATGTTTGGGATCCGATGCATGGATGTGGACTCAGATTTGGTACAAAATGTTTACCCTCTCTCACATCTATAATATTTTTCTATGAGGGGTAATTTTGAAAAGATTGTAATTAATTTTTCTAGATTATATAACACGACAAATAATTTAAGACAAATAAAATAATTTAAAACGTCATATATTATGGGACGGATGAAATAGTTAATAATAATTGCATGCATGGATCTGAAATGAACAATAATAATTTGATGTCAAAGTATTAGATACAAAATAGTAATATGTATGGTAGTAATTAGTTATAACCATTAGATTCACTCATAAATAGTTATAATCCGACATTTATATCCAATTTTTTTGTAACCATTTTTAGTCACCTAACATCACTCAAAATGAATGGCGAGCTGAATGCTTGAATCATGCATATTTATGGGGTAGGACATGCATGCATCCCAAATTAGAACAGTATAGTTAACGGATGGTTGAGAATATCCGGCCTAGATATGTAGGTAAAGTATCTATCGTGGCTATATATATCACCATTCATCATCAATTGTCCTGTACTAATCCATACTTATGTCTTGTGAGCCCAGAATCCAGTTAGACCATATGCATGATTAGTCGTAGCCAGCTACAATCCCAGTTGATCTATATATATATATATGCGCCCACACACACACATTGGATTTTGTCTTGATATTTCTTTCGAGACATCATTTACTCCTTTGTTAGTCCTTCGATGAAGTTTTCGAGAAACAAGGACTGCTGAAATGCAGTCCTCTGTTTTATAAAATATAATGTTTTAGAGTTGTATAAAAGAATTAAAAAAATATTTATATAACATTAAATATAGTATTAATTATCTATAATACTCTTTATCATATATTTATCTCATACTATCTCATATATATACTAATATTTTCTCATGAGAAGTATATATATACTTAATCCACATCCTTCTTAAAATTATATATTTCAACCCAAAACCACGTATTTTTATTGAGTTGGTTATCCATTTTGCATAATATACTTGAGTTCAGTTTTGAATCCAGATTTTAAAACAGTAACAAGCATAGGTCAACCCAAAACCAAGTCTAGTTATTTTTATTATTATTTAATTAATAAATTTAAAGTGATGGTGTTAATTTGAAAGTGATATATATATATATATATATATATATATATATATATATATATATATAGGATTTGTTGGACCTAGGTGCTCGGAAAATTCTAGTTGCCGGAATCCCTCCGATTGGGTGCTTGCCTATCGTTATAACTCTAAATTCAGACCTTGCGGACTCATTTCATAAACGGGAATGCATTGACAGCTTATCCTCAGTTGCAAGTGATCACAATCAAATTCTTGGACAAAAATTAAAGGACATGCAAAAGAGTGACACTAAAATCTTATATGCTGACATATACAAACCGCTTAGCGACATTTTCCAAAGTCCTAAAAAATTTGGTAACTCCATTTCTCCCACCCCTTTTGCTTTCCCTCCCTTATAATGCATACTTTAATCTAGATTAATTACAATTTTTTTATTAATTTTTTGCGTGTGAATATTTTCTGCAGGGTTTAATGAGATTAATAGTGGTTGTTGTGGGACTGGATTATTGGAAGCCTCATTTTTGTGCCATCCAAAATCACCAATTTGCCCTGATGTCTCTAGTTATGTATTTTTTGATTCAGTTCATCCAACTGAAAGAGCATACTATATTATCTTCAAGGCATTATGTCCTACCATTGATCTCCTAGTCAAGGGATGATATACAAGTGAATGAATGAATGCTAATTTACAACTTTAGTCAAATCCCTACATCATTAAACAGTGTTAGAATATTTAAGATTTGAATATTACAAATAATCTCACATCATTCATCCCTACTCCTGCTTGTGTCATTTATATATATATATATATATATATATATATATATATATATGTCTCTCACACTTCAAAAAATGATCTACATATGAAATAATATTTTTATAATAACTAGAAAACCATAATTGTTATGCTTTTATATGAACTCAAATTCATGAGACCCCAAACATTAATCAAACCCAAAACCAGACTATTATGTTATAATAACCATTCGTCGAATCCACTGAAATATGAATCAACTCCAACAAAGAGGATTTATTTGTACGTACCAATTATTAGCTAAGCAACCTCACCAAAAAAAATTATTTATTTTTAGGAAAGTAAATGAAATTTAATGTGATAATTCTTTGCTGAATCATTCATAAAAGAAAATAAAATGGGAGTAACACTACTAATGTGGATCCAGTATTTAGAAATTAATTCCACATCAAAGATGCAAAAACATCAAATAACTCAAAATATTTCTTAAGCATTTAACATTGTTAGACTAACTTTGAAGTCACTTTCATGTATAATTTTCATATAAAATGACATCTTGTTCGGATAGTGATGTTCACGTTGGCCATTTCATATAAAATAGTTACTTTCATACGCACCCACCAAGCCTAAATTTGGTGGCTTTGGAGTATGTACCCAAAATCTCTTTTTGGAAAAAAATAATTGAATTTTCAAGTCATCCTGGCAAATTTTCTTCCCATTTTCGGTAGGTAAATAAAAATATATAGTTTGATATATTATGCAATTGACGTATGTACTCCCTCTCAATTCGAAAATACAGGATTAATTTTGATTTTCAAAGTCAATTTTTAAGATATTTTTAAATTCTAAATAATTAATGTAATTCATTTAATTTTTAATAGTACTATTTAAATAATTTAAAATTTCATAATTTTTTTAATTCATACTAATTTTGAATTTATCTCACATTTTTTATTATATTCTTCTTGCATGCAATTTCGATACTAATCTTCCATAGTGATCTGTAATCAAATTCTGATCCTATTTAAATCTTTTGAACTTGTTATTATTTTATTAATTTGGGTATTAATAAAAACTTAGTAGTAGTTTGCTGATAAAAAAGAACACTCTTTACAACATGTGCAATAGTGCATAACCACATTACAGACCATACAACTTACCTGGATTTTGTTGCTACACGTAGATATATGGTACATCGATCAACAAATATCGAAGTCTAATTAATTTGCTGCAAAGAAAAACACACACACACACACACACACTATATATATATATATATATATATATATATATATATATATATATATATATATATATATGCATGTGTACAAAGTGAGGAGGATGAAAAGTAAAAGTACATGATCTACGACCCAGTACAATCATTGAGATTTGAGATAATAATTAATATATATGAATTAATCCAAAACTCCATTCACCATCCCGGAATCCTTTATTTATCTACAAGACTACAACATTTATTAGCCCTATTGCACATTTATAACTCCAACAAAAATAGAGAAATATCATCAAAGCGACAAAGTTAAAATTTACAGATCCAAGTTACCTAGTTGGTGATTTGGAGTTGTGAGATAAACCCACGAGTGGAAGGAATGAATGAATTTTAACACAACTTGCAGATCTCAATGGATGGAAGGATGATTATAAGTCGCGACTATGGCCATTGATTCCTCACTTCTACAAATTTTACCGAGTTTATTGTTGATCCAAGGAAGAATAGAGTAAGTGGGAAGTGAGACTAAGATATGAGATGAGATTATGAGAGATTAGAGAGTCGTCTTAGGTATTAATGTTTTAATCTTGAAGGCTTATTTTTTTTTTTATATATCTAGTTTGGTTATTCGGCTAGTCGAATAGTCAGAATTCAAAAACCAAACCCGAACCCGAAAATCAAATATTAAAACAGCTATAAATCGAAATTTAAAAAATAACCAAACAACCAAAAAAAATCGGTTAAAAATTTCCGTTCGGTTCGGTTTTATTCGTTTTTTGCTCAGTCTTAACCGGGATAAGGCTAGAGAGGCAAAGATTTGTGGACCGTGTGTGTTGTCGGTTCTGACGGGGACGTCAGAAATTTAAGTGGGGGAGTTTATAATATTTCAGTCCCACAAATTTGTCTGTATATAAAGAATTAAGTTACTAACAATAGTACCTTCAGGCATGACCTTTTGGGTGATCAGCTTATGGTGGACTAAGATCATGACCCAAGATGATATACTATTATGCTAATGATTTAAGGTCTTGTTTGGATTTTGATTCGATTCAAACTTGTAATTTGACCTAATATATGTTCTGAACTCAAGATCGATCCAGGTTATTTTATTTTCTTTACTTATTATATCAATTTCAAAATTAAAGATACATTAACTTTGACTTCTTAAACTCAGTTTGTTAATCAATATGATTAAACTGTAATGACTATACATTGTAATCTAACTTGAAATTAAGTACCAATAATTACTACCATATTTGTTAATTTGTTTCAAATTTAAATGAGCTCTATCAGCTTAAAATTTAAATTCGCAAATTAATTTTAAAATATCAAAATGTATCTATAGTTTTGAAAGGGAGGGAGGGGGTCCGGAGCAAGTATCTAGTTGAACTCAATTCTAAGTGGAGTAGTATATATATAACATAGTAGAAGTTGTATGGCAACTTATCATCTCTCGTTTTAGGATTTAATTTGTTTTAAGATAACATGACTTATCATTCTGCGTACTATGTAACTCTCCTCATTCTCCCTATGTTAGTTTTCATTTCTAGAGCTCAAGCACAAACCCCTAGGACACGTTCTAACAGTTCGATTTCGACCGTTTTGTGTTTGGCGACTCGACAGTTGACCCTGAAAACAATAATTACATTGGCACTGCGTTTAGGAGCAATTTTGCACCTTATGGGAAAGATTTTGTGAACCACATTCCCACCGGAAGGTTTACAAATGGACGCCTTGTGACTGATTTTGGTGGTAAGTACTTGCATGATGATTATTACCTTGAGTCAAATTGCATAACTGGTGTTATGGACTAAATAGGAGTACTGTATATCATTAAATTCTAGGAGTAATGCTAGGTGACTTTAGCTAGAAATTGTTTAATTTACTTAAACAAAACCTTATAAGGTTGTAATACTGCGCAACTTTGTAAAATTTTGTCTAGATAAAATAAGCAATTTTTGTTTAATTATCTTACATTTTAAAATTGTATTGACCAACTTATAATTTTTGATTTTGGGGTCAGCTTCTTATGCGGGCATCAAAGACTATGTGCCACCGTATTTGGACCCAACGCTTAGCACCGAGGAGCTGATGACCGGTGTTAGTTTCGCCTCAGCCGGCTCTGGATTTGACCCTCTTACATCTACAATAAGTGTCTCTCTCTTTCTCCCACATTCTCTCAGTCTCACCAGAAAAATTTCATTTAACAACTCTTTTGTTTCACAAAAAGTCATATTTTTATTGGGATCCGAGTAGAGTTAAGTTGGCGTAGTAAATGCATGTAATTTTTTTTATTGTATTAGTTATTTTTAGGAGTATTCTTAGAAGAAAAAAAATTACCCTAATATTTGCATATTCGGGTAAATGAGATTCTTTTGTGAAAGAAGTTTAAGGAGTAAAACATTTATATATGATATTCTATTACTTGTTTGTAAAAATTAAATAATGAGTTGCACATGCAAATGGACAATGCTCAAATATTTCCTTTTGCAGTCTGCCAAACACACATAAGAGTCGTCACAAAATAATATGACTTCAAAAAACACATGTACAAATCAAAATATATTGAAAATGAGGTATCATGTGTGCAAATATGTATGAGCTTATGCAGTAAGAGACAAAAAAAATGTTCCGTGGGGGCAAGGTATACTAGTAATCTTTTTTCATTCCAAAGTAATATTATCATTTGATATGGCCGAATTGGTAACTAAAAGAACCAAGTGGTCGTTTCTTTTGTGTGTGTGTGTGTGTGTGTGTGTCTGTGTGTTAAACCATAGAAGAATTAGTTGAGATGCTTTTATGCTAACCAGCATGCATTGTGTAGAAAGATATGTAAAAAATGAATTATTTGGCATCAAGTTTGTTAATTTTTATGTTTTTTTAATATTGCAGTCTGTAATTTCAATAAAAAATCAAGTGGAGTACTTCAGAGAGTATAAAACAAGGATTGAGGTTGCAATTGGGAAAGAAAGAACCCAAAATCTGATTAAAAATGCTGCATTCGTTACTAGCGCTGGCACAAACGATTATGTTGTCAATTATTTTGGGACACCAATTCGACAAAAGAGCTACACTATTTCAAGTTACCAACAATTCTTAGTTCAACACATCCAACAGTTTATTCAGGTCAGTAGCTGTGCAGTATCGAACTTTTAAGTATTTTTGAAGATAAACCATTATATGGCTAAGAATTAATAGTAAGAAAGAGACTCTCATTTTTGGATGTACAGAGTAATATTCCCTCCATTGCATAACAAAAATTTGTTCCAATTTACTTAATTGTTCTTTGTAATTTTCTATGAAAATAAATTATTTAATTTTTTATATTTCCTTTAGATTCTGTCATTTTTTTAAAGAAATTCTCTATCTTCTAATTAGTGATTTCCAACTTCCCATAAAAGTAGTGATAAAATTTTACACAAATGTTAATTCAGTTGATAGTATAAAAAACACCTTTCTTGATCAATGAAATAAACATCAAAACCACTATTATTATGAAATTATACACATATTAGTACTACTAATTATCAACTAGTAGTATTAAACAATTTTCTTAATATGGAATTTAAGGGAGTAACAGACTAAGAGTTGCATAGGGGTAATTAATGATAAGTAATGGCCAATTGATACAGTTCTCATTTGTAGGTAAAACATTACTTGCATGCAACTGAATTGGATACAAGCTAAAACATAGTTATGGATATTATTTATGGGGTGGGACATGCAATATCCCAAGTTGGGTCTGCAGTAAAGTAATGGCTGTGTAGAATTGACTCCAGCTTTATGAATCTCGATATATCAGTATCATATAAGACATTATGAATAAATGGCAGTTAGATCAATCCCAATTCTAAAGTTTTTATGGAATGTGAAGAACTATCATATATATATGGCTATATATGAGTTTTATTTTGTTGTTTAAAAAAATACACACAAAAGAATTCAACATAATTAATTACATATTGTGGCTCCTTCAATGGCAATTTCAACTCTCTTAAAATATTAATTTCCTACAAGGGAAAATTAAACAAAACATTATATTCATTTTGTTTGATCTTCTGTTAAATTCTTTTGTTAATATATACCATTTTCATTCTGAAAATTCATCAAAGATATCATTTATACTGAGCAAGTGAGGTAGCTACAATATTGTAGGACTTAATGTCTAGCTTCATTGCTCCATTTTTCATGCATACATTTGGATCAAGAAACATGTTACAAAATCAATTTGTTTCATTAATTCCATTTGCAAATATTATACTCACTCTCTCTCTCTCTCTCCCTCCCCCTCTCTCTCTCTATATATATATATTTATATATATATATATATGGGATATATGCATATACACATCTCACAGATACATGCGATCATTTATCAGCGACGGTTCACCCATTTCTTAGTAGTAATCTATATGACGCAGAAACCGACAGCTATAAATTATAATAAAAACCGTCGTCATAGCCGAATTGTGTACATACATTTTTTATATATCGCCAGACATCTTTATTTTTTATCACCGGATATTTCAACAGTTAACGGTAAAACTTTGTCGTTATTTTTATAAAAAGTTATTTCTGTCGTATTCTAACTCCGAAAGTAATTCCGTTGTGGGGTCCACCAATGATTGTGCCGTCGTACGAATATTTTCTGATAAAACGAATATTCTCCGACCAAACGATATTTTATGACAACTTGCTTACTTTGCAAAATTTATAAATATTACCAACAACTATAACATTATATCAAATCCACATCTTATTATTCAAAATAACATTTAGAGAAAAATTAATCTTTATTCATAAAAGTTAGGGTCTTACACATACAAAGTCTGAGTGACTCGAAGAATCTAAGTGATTCATCGATTGTAATAGTTCTTAGTGAACTGATCTAAGTGATCACCCTCATCTTTAGTGGATTTTCTACTTATAGAGTAGAATAGTGGACTAGGAAATCTTTGTGCTCCGAATCACTTAAAAATTTGTGCGTCTCTTTACTTTATGCATTTTCATTTCTACATTATATCTTATATTTGTTTGTGACTTAATTCTATAAGTAAAATAAATTCATAATTGAGATTTTTTTTTAAATCTTTGAAGGGTTTTTCAAATTAATATTCCGATGTGTATAGTTAATTGCTTAATTTATAATCTAATAATACTTATTTAAAAGAAAAACTTTTAAAAAAAATCTATCCAACCCCCCCTCCAAACGCCTTTGGGGAACAACATTTACCACCCTTGTTCTAGCATTCCTTCTTCATATGTCCAAATTTATTACACTTTCAACATTTAATTTTTGACTTCTCAGTACTCTTAGATCTCCCTCGTGACCTGTTTCCAGACCTCTTTGAATTTCTATCCTGATTTCGCCCTCGAACTAACAGAGCTTCCTTGGTTGAACTCTCTATATTCTGTCGTCGCATATCTTCTGACAATAAAGCTGAAACAACCCCCTCAAACAACAATTATGTAGTACCACTACCAATTGCAATAATCAGATTATCCCACGAATTAGGTAGTGAATAGAGCAAGGTAATAATTTTATCATCATAATTGATATCACAACTTATTGATGACAACTGACTAATCAGGGTATGAAAATCATGTAGGTGTGTAGAAAACAAATTGCAATTATCCATCCGAAGTTTATACAATTTCTTCCTAAGAAACAATTTATTAACTAAGCACTTACTTTGATATAGGGTTTCCAATTTAGTCCAGAGATCCTTCGCAGTTTTCTCCCTAAAAACATTAACCAGGATATCAGTAAGGTAGAGTCGAATTAGGCCACGAGCCTTCCGATCCAACTTCTCCCATTCAACAAGTTTCTCCTTTAACTCTATTTCAGTAAAATACGTCCCCTCCTTATAAGAGATAACAATCGGCTTTAGATCTTCAATTAATGTCTAAAAATCTCTATCCACGAACATATCCTCCATCTTCAGTTTCTAGAGTTCAAAACTTTTCCATTGAACTTATCAATTTCAATCCATGATGACCATGTATTCGACATCTTAAATTCGCCAATTCTAAGACCCTCAAACACTACTCTAATACCATATGTTAGAATTTAAGAACGAAAAATAGTGCACTCACACATATATTATATGAAGAACGGAAAAAAAAGAACACACTATATTCCCAAGTTCACCAATTTGGTTAGTAATGTTTGTCTGATGTATTAATTTATAAGGTGACTCACACGCTCATACTAAAAAATATTTTATAGTAACTAAAAAACCTTAGTTACTATAACATGAGCTTAAACCTATAAGACTCAATATATTAATAAAACTCAAAATCAGACTACTAATAAACCCACAAGTCCAATTGCACCTTTTGTTTGGCTTCTAAGAGTCGCTATCCTCCTTGCAACACCAGCTAACTCACCGGTAAACTGGGCAGCCCAACAAGTTGGGCAGACGCTCGCTCACCGAAGAACGAAACCCCCTATTATCATCTGGTTTGTAGTTAAACCCGCAAAAGTATGTATCAATCACAATAATAAATGATTATTTGTGTAACCAATATAATTATGATTTTTGAAATTGTAGGATTTGATGGACGTTGGTGCTCGTAAGATTATCATGGTGGGGATACCTCCCATAGGGTGCCTCCCTCTGGTTATAACTCTAAATTCAAACCATTTAGACACGTTTCATAAACGCGAATGTATTGAAAGCTTATCATCGGTAGCAATTGATCACAATCAAATTCTTGGACAAAAATTGAAGGACATGCAAACTAGTGACACTCAAATTTATTATACCGACATATACACACCGTTCAGATATATTATTCAAGATCACAAAAAGTTTGGTAAGTCCATTAATTTAAATTTATTTCATTTAAAACGCAATGTATATATTTTTGTTGCATGTTTTTTGTCTTCAGGTTTTGATGAGGTTAGTAGTGGTTGTTGCAGGAGTGGATTAATTGAAGCCACATTTTTGTGCAACTCAGGATCATCAGTTTGCCCTGATCCCTCTAAATATGTATTTTGGGATTCAATACATCCAACTGAAAGAGCATATTATATCATTTTCAAGGCCCTTTCTTCAACCATTGATCTCATCCTTGAAGGAAAATAGTTTCCATGTACTATTAATAGTTTACTAGTCGAAGAATAACAATAGCCCAAGAATAAGATATTAATATTTTATATGCAATAATTGAAATATATATATATATATATATATATATATATATATATATATATATATACGATTTTAAGAATGTTTATAGGGTATGCATACTTGTTAACTTGTAGCCTTGTATATATTTGTTCGATTCAATAAAGAAAGTAAAGTTTCTACACATGCATGCATGGCTTTAATTATACATGAAAAAACAATCAAATGATTTTGAGTATGAAGTTATATACATGTGTATATACATGGAGGTTTGGTTTGTTCTAGATGCAAAAAAGTCAAGGAGATGAGCTATACAATTTTGTTTTCATTCTATTTGAGTTATTTTCGAGTTAACTTTGGTATATCATCTGAAGGTATGTTTATTAGTTCATTGTAAAAGTTTTAGAAAAAATTGTGACTGCAAGTTCATATATTATTTGGTGCAACTTATATTATATATAGATATCACATAACCACAAAAACTTTTATTTTTAATGGATGTAACAGTCCCAACATATCCTAGTGTAGATTTGTCCCAGAAGATGTACCGCCGTTGATGTACTTTATTATAGATGTAATTAAGCACTATTTTTGATTCTATTAATTAACTCCCTCATCCGCTACGTTTGTAAATCATGAAGGATTAAATAAAAAATTTATAAAATTTGGAGGACAAAATAAAAACATATAAAAATTAAATTAAAAAGACAAAATAATAATATAACTAAAATTATAGGGGCAAAAGAGAATAAAAAAATTAATAAAAAGGTCACAATAATGACAAAAAAACGCCAAAGCCTTCATGTAATCATAATCATAATCTTCGATCATAATCTTTTGAGTGAGTTTTTTATTTTATGGAGGTTTTATAATATAAATGAATGAATGCTATTTTTTTCTCTCATTTTTTCCCCAAAATAAGTAAATTGAATCGAAAATATATACTTCATTTATACTTTATTTATTTTAAAATTAAAATACATTTTAACTTTGTAAATTAATTAATAAAACCGTGAAATCTTAAAATTGGAATGAGTTCATTTAACGTTTGAAAATAACAAATATATTACTTATACATTACTTTAGTTTGTTTTCAATGGTTATAATTATTTTATTAAAATTAAATAACTAGTATCCAATTTGAATTTTAAAATTTCGTAAACTAACTTTAAAAGTCAAAAATAAAAAAACTGAACAATGATATTCTCTTGGATTATTTTAGCATACCACATGTTTATTAAAAAGACCATGATTAAAAATACTATTATTAGTAACATAATTTTTTATATACAGGCAAAAAAATTTCATATATTTCGATATGGGACTGAAGTGTAATGTGGGCAAGAAAATCGCGTCTTGCTAGTTAGGGTTTCCATAGGTTTTATTTGTATGTTTTCAAATATTATTTATTTGGACCAACAATATTTTTTAAATTGAACTAATATTTACATAACCTTGACAAATTTAATATCAAGTGTTAAAAATATTATTTCAGCTAATAACACTTCTCCAAGGCAATGAGTGTTAAATAAAATATATCGGAACGTGCTATTGCATAGAATAAAATAAAATCAATTAATCATAATATTAAGTACTTACATGAATTGAGAGAATTCATCTTGTATATATCACGCTTCCGCTGCACTTAAGGGTGAAAATTTTTAATTGTCTCTCTCAATCTTATGATGAATGTATAGGTGTGTAGCTAAGGGTCAAAATCGTCCATCAAGATTATGAAACCCTAGGATCTATTATCCCAAATACTATTATGAATATTATTTATAGGATACATAATTAATTACCAAACTCATAAATAAAGTGATTAAATTAATACAATATGTAAGCCCAATAATTCTCCCACTTGGTTGAAATACTATTTATATACAAAACATAACACTAACAATCATTAATTTGGCCAAGTATTAATTTAATGTCTACATCTTGTTCAAATAAAAATACCAATGTGAATTAATACAATCTGTGTGTCACTATTAACACAAGATCTCTATTAGTTACATAATTAGTACTTTTATTAGAACAAAGATTAACATTAAGCATAACAGGTATGAATAGAGTTTACATAAGTGGTAATAGATCATTAAACTCATTCATATGATCCAAAATATAATTTTTCGCTCATAAATTCTTAAGTGTGCACAATAAAGAGAATAGCTTCACCATAAACATAATGTGAAGTTGAACAACGAGCTCAAAATTGTTGTCTTACATCAAAATAACTCACTAATTAAGACTACCAATTAAACTCATGCCAACAACATGCTTTAAAAAGAGCTTGGGTGGTAAACCTTTCGTAAGTGGATCCGCTAACATATCATGCATACTAATATACTTAATGATATCATTTCGAAGAACTCAAAAAGAACTCAACATGCGGCAGCGACGTTGGCTCGAGCTATTGAAAGACTACGACCACACTTATTCAATACCATCCCGAAAAAGCGAACGTGGTAGTGGACGCGTTGAGTAGAAGATCATATCGCGGAACGAAAAGTGCGATGATGTCAAGTATACGACAGAGCCAACTTTAATAGAAAAGTTAAGGTTGCTTCGAGCCACCCAAGGCCGGAAATCGATGCGTATGAAGAAGAAAGTACAAGAAGGAGCTATTAGAAGCGAGAATTGATGAAGAAGGAATACTTGAGTCCACTCTAGACTTTGTGCTCCTAACGACGATTTGAAGTACAAGATTACGATGGAGGCACACAATACACCATTTGCAATCCATCTGGAAGTACTAAAATGTATCGTGATCTTGACATACATTTTGGTGGAACAATATGAAGAGAGAGATTGCAAAGTTTATCTCAATGTGTTTAACTCACTAACGTGTAAAGGCGGAGCATTTAGTACCTAAGGGTCCGTTGCAACCACTTGAGATTTCGAAATGGAAGTGGGAACACATTACCATGGATTTCGTTCAGTGTCTTCCTACGGTTTCTCAAGGCATCAATGCTATTTGGGTTATTGTTGATAGATTAACCAAGTTCCGCTCATTTTTCTTGCCGATCACGGAGACTTATTCCTTGAACGCGTCTTGCTAGTATGACGTGATCGAGATTGTGAGGTTGCATGGCATGCCGGTATCCATAGTTTCGGATCGTGACCCAAGATTCACTTCAAGATTTTGGGTTAGCTTGCAAAAAGCTATGGGCACGGATTTTGCGATTTAGTTTAAAGATACCATCCCCAAACCAGACGGACAATCGAGAGAGGACTATTCAAACTCTTCAAGATCTATTAAGACTCGTGTCCTAGACTTCAAGGCGGTTGGGATAAGTATTTACCATTGGTGGAATTCTCCTACAACAACAGATTATCGCAAGTATAGGTGTGGCTCTATTCAAGCATTATATGGACGAAAATGTCGTTCTCCAATATGTTGGGATGAGGTGGGTGAAGCAACATTGTTGGGACCCGAGTTAATGACGTATGACTCACTACGAAAAGATCCAAATGATTCGACAACGTATACAAAGCGGCACAAGATCGACAAAAGAGTTATGCGGATCTTCATCGAAAGGACGTGGAATTTAGTATAGGGGATCATGTATTGTCATGAAGTTGCTCCATGGAAGGGAGTTACAAGATTTGAGAAGAGAGAAAACTCAATCCACGATTTATTGGTCCATTTCAAATTCTTGACCGAGTAGGAAATGTAGCCTATAAACTTGCGTTACTCTCAAGTATGTCTCGTGTTCATAATGTGTTTCACATATATCGTATTTCGTAAATATGTGAAAGACCCGAACCATGTTATAGAGTTAGAACCAGGACGAGATAGCCAAGACTTAACGTATGAGGAGGTACTGTCAAGATCTTGGATAGGAAGGAGCATGTCCTACGCTGCAGAAAGGTCATACCACAAGTTAAAGTTCGTGGAGGAATCGTGTTATAGTGGAAATGACACGGGAATTGGAAGCGGAAATGAAAGTGAGGTATCCTCACCTTTTCAAACACACAGTACGTCGACGTCAATTTCGAGGGACGAAATTTCATAAGGAGGGAGGTTGTAAGACCCCAACTTATTATTAATGAAATTTAATTTCTCTATTTATTATTTTGAAATAGTAAGGGTTGATTTGATTAATGTGGATAGTTAGGTGTAAAATACATAAATATTTCAAAATAAGCAAGTGGTTATAAAATATTCATTGTTGTTTGGGAATATTCGTTTGGTCGTGGAATATTCTTCATTGTCGGAGAATATTAAATGACGACAAGTGCGATCTTTGTGGGCCCCATAACTTAAAGCGATTGGATGAAGAAAATGACAAATATAAGTTGTTTAAAAATAACAACGTAGTTATTACTGAATTAATATCTTGTTAAAATACTCGGTGGTTAAATCACAAGAAGACACTCAGATTGCACCAATTATTGATTCTTACGTAAGAAGGCACTACTCAATAATGGTTACAAGAATTATCGCTCAAGATTTTATTAATTTAATAATTGTTGCGTTGATATTTTATATTCTTTGTTGTTTCAATAATTGTCATTACACAAAGATTTTTCATTATCGGCAATAATTCATATTATCCGAATAATATTATTAGATAACATTATTGGCAATGTCTAGAAAGTTACGTCAAGGAGAGGTTTGGTCACCTAATTGCACGCCAAGAAGGAGAAATTCTTATTCGAAAGCCCCTCTTCCTGCAGAGCGGCACGTCTTTAAGATTGTGATTCTCGTAATATTATTTGTGAATAATTAATTATTGATTTATATGATGAGGAAAATATTGATTTTATGTGGATATAGATGAAGAAAATTTTTAAAATGACAATTGTTGAAAATTAATTTTTATCTTTTTTTGATAAAATAATTCATTTAAATATATTATTTTAATAATATAATAATGGTGATAATTTTTACAACGAATGTGGGATATATGAGTATACGAGGAGGAAGAGTATTTTTGTTGCAATAAATGTTTAAAACATGTTAAACATGTAAATTGGACCCCATTTATTGACTGAAATTTGATTATAGCCTGTAAAATCGTCCGTTTGTGGATTTCGGTCAATTTTTATTTGGAATTTAGAAAAACTTTCTTCTGCAAAGTTGTAGAGAATTGAATTTCCTATAAAAAGTCGCGAGTTTTGAATTTTCTGACAAAAGGGCTATTTATTGTGAATTATTGAAGTTCTGGAGTTCCGAAATAATTGATTTTTGGAAGTTTTAATTGTTTAAAATAACAAAAACGTTTTTGTGGTTGGTTGGTGGGCACATGTGTTGCAAAATATGCTGAAATCAGAATTTCCAAGTTTGCGTATGATTTATATAAATTTATTAATATTTTATTAAATTTTTTGCTTTGGTGTTCTAAGCAATTTCCTATAAATAGGGTGCTTAGGTTAGAATTGAAAATCACACCAGAAACTGAAGTTTTCTCTCTCTATATTATCGAGCGTATTCTTGTGAGTATTTTGAGTATACTTTGAGTATTGCTATACTACGGCAATTTCAAGTCATAGCTTTATATCCTGTGTTTCAATTTGAAAGACTTGATCTTTCGAGGTAAGGGATATTATTTTTTTTCGTAATGATATTATTTTTCAATATCATTATGTTGAAATATTGATCTGAAGTTTTTATCAAATTTAGAACTTTTGGTGCTTGAGTTACTTATTCACGATATACAAGATTTATTCACGATACTGATCTTATTCACGAATACTAAACTTTATTCATCGAAAAATGAAAAAAAAATTTCGTCAAAATATCTATTCGGATACTAGCTTTGATTGTATCCATGTTTTGATCATTCTTGAATTTTACACCCTATGATTATTTTTGAGGTATTTTTGGACGTGGATAAAACAAAGTACTAATCCTTAATCCTTAATCCTTGTCATTTTGTTTCAATGGATTCGCTTTAAAAATATTTTCATCATCCTCAGTCTTAAATGATGATATTATTGAATATCTTTGGCCTGTAATGCAAAGATGAATGATTTCTGATGAATATCTTTGGCCCGTAGTGCAAAGATGAACAGGTGTTTAGATGAACATGACCAACTGATGAATATCTTCTTTGGCAGTAGTGCAAAGATGAATATTTGATTCTAGATATATATTGATTGATATTACAGGGATAAAAGATAGGCGATGAACTTTTAAATTCATACATAGAAGATAGTAGTTTGCATTCTCTACTTAACTCTTCTAATAAATTATTATTTCCGCTGCGAATATTGATTTAAAAACTTGTTGTCTATTGTATTCTATTAGATTTTTCCCTGTTGAAGACTAACGATAATTTGTTGTACATTATCTTAGTCATAATATTCTTTCATTGGGCTAGTTGAGCTCACCCTTTTCCTTGTTGTTCCATTTTTCTTCTCGAGGAGGCAAGAATGTAGCGAGTACTTAGTTGGGGTATGGAATGAAGGTTCTAGAGAGAGTTGTTTAGTAGTCCTCACCATTTTGTAAAATAATGTATCAATAATTATGATGGGGATTTATTTGCGTGTGGATATTGTTCAGATGGAAATATCTCGTATTTAAACTCACGGTTTATATGTTGTAATAATAAAGTTGTAGTTGTTTACGTACTCATGTATTGACAACTCGAATGGGTGATGTATACCTATTTTGGGGCGCCACGGTTGGTATCGAGCTTAGGATATGATCTCTGGCATGAGATCGGAGAATAGAACTAGGAGGAGAGACTAGTAAATCCTTCGCTAGTGTGTCCTACCTAAGCTTATTTGTTAGTTGGTCAAGATATAGGGATATTATGTGATATATTGATTTCTTAATTAACCCTTGTTTTATGACAAAGATTTGAGAATGTCGTCGAGAATATTAACAATGGAAATGAGACCGTGGAGACGCCAGACTCACCAACGAGGAGAACGTGCAACAGTGGCAATGTTCCTCCCGTGAACAACACCACCGAGAAGATGATGAACGAGGGGATGTTTAGAAGCTTTTTTGCAGATTCATGCAAAAATCGACGAGGAGACTCGTGTTCAAAATACAGGAGGAAATGATAGCAATTCACGGGTTGTCACAACCCAAAGTGCTTCAAAGAGTTGGGACCACGAATTTAAGGGAAAGCCGATCCGATCACGGCGGAAACATGGGTCAAGCAAATTACCAAGATATTCGATGTCTTGGGATGCACGGAGGAACAGAAGGTTCCATTCGCCACCTTTATGTTCCGTGGCGAAGGCGAGATCTTGGTGGGAGTCGTGGGAAGCGTACTCCATCCGGCGCACTCAAAGATGTCTTGGGAGACGTTTTAGAACTATTTAATGACAAATACTTTCCGAAAGTGTTCATTATATGAAGGAAGTGGAGTTTATTAGACCGGAGCGAGAACAACATGACGGTGTCTCAAAGACGAGGCCAAGTTTGCAGAGAGTTATCCGAGTTTGCACCTCATTTGGTGGAGAATGAGGAACGTATGACGCGGATGTTTCTTAGAGGTTTGAAACCCCAGATACGCCAAGATTTCATTTCTCATAAATTTTCTCTATTCAGGATGTTGTAAAAGGGCTCAATTATTAGAGTGAGATAACGAGTACGGTCAACTGAGGACCACAACCAAGATCATACCAGGAGATGGTAGTCAACAAAACAACGATAACCCGGTGGTGAAAGAAAAAGACGGACAAAAATGGTAACCACTCTGGTGGTAATCATGGCCATGAAAATAGAAGAAGCGAGTCGGGAGGAGATTTTAAAAGAGGAGATTTAACAACGACCATGTGAAAAGCGGCAGTCTGCAAGTAACAACAACCGGGTTCTAAGGGAGGAGAACGACCACCGGTCATATGCTATAAATGCGGGAAAGAGGGACATATCAGTCCAAACTGCCCACAACAGTTCAAGGTATGCTATAATTATAGAAAGGAAGGACATATCGCTCGAGATTGTATTTGTAAGCGAAACCTAGTTCAATGGGGACGGTGACTCAAAAGATCATCCCTGTAAAAGTCAAAGTCAACGGTTCCCGGAAGAAGCGTTTGTTGTGGTGGTCAAAATGCGAGGAACCCAAACGAGGTGATCACGGGTAAGCTATTTATAAATTCTTGCGAAGTTTATACCTTACTTGATAACCGGTCTTACTCATTCATTTATCTCTCCCTGCTTGTGCTCAACGTTTACACTTGACTCAGGAGAAATTAGACTTTGACCTATCTGTGGAAGCTCTGTTAGAGAAACTTTCATCACATCCATTGTTTATAAATCTTGTTTGATTCAAGTTGGCACCATCACCTTACCCATTGACCTTATCTCTTTAAAGATACTTGCTTTTGATGTGATTTTAGGGATTGATTGGTTAACTACAAATCATGCCAAAATTGATTGTTTAAGTAAGGTTATTAGCTTTCATATTCCTAAACAACTTTGTTGTATTTAATTCAAGCAACTAAACCATTAAAATCAATCATCATCATATCTAATCATAAAGCTATTCGTTTATTGAAAAGCGGATGTCAAGCTTTCTTAGCCTATGTTATGGATTTGAATAAAGACACGCCAAATTTGAATAATATTCCTGTTGTTATTGACTTTTCCCGACGTATTTCTAAAGAACTTCCCGGCCTACCCCGTAACGTGAAGTTGAATTCTTTATTGATCTTGAACACCGTACAAAGCCCATTTCTAAAACCCCATATCGAATGGCTCCTATTGAACTTGAGAGTTAAAGGTCCTACTACAGAATTATTGGACATCGGTTTCATTCGCCCCAAGTACATCTCCTGGGGTGCTCTGTTTTTATTCGTAAAGAAGAAAGACGGGAGTATGCGACTTTTGTATTGACTATAGGGAATTGAACCATGTCACCATCAAGAATAGGTATCCTCTACCTCGTATTGATGACTGTTTGACCGATTCTGAAGGGCACAATTTTTTCAAAGATCGATCTTCGATTCGGATATCATCGGTCACCAAGATTAGAATTGAGGATATTCCAAAGACCCGCCTTTAGAACTCAAGACGGGCATTATGAATTCTTAGTCATGTCTTTTGACCGACTAATGCTCCTATGGCTTTCATGGATATGATGAACCCAAAGTATTCAAGGAATATTTGGATCGATTCGTTGTTGTTTTTATTGATGACATCCTCATATATTCCAAAAGTCGTGAAGATCATGAGCACCATTTGAAATTTGGTACTCCAAAGGCTTCGTGAAAACAAACTATATGCCAAATTGAAGAAATGCGAGTTCGGCTTAAGGAAGTAGCATTCCTTGGGCACGTGGTGTCGAAACATGGAGTATCTATTGATCCGTGAAGATTGAAGCAATAAAAGTTGGGAGCAACCAAGTCGGTGGATCAAGACGTAGCTTTTTGGGCTTAGTGGTTATTATCGGAGATTCGTGGAAGGGTTTTCTCGAATCGCTACTCCATTAACTCACCTAACTCGAAAGGATACAAAATTCGTTTGGGAGCGAAGAATGCGAGAAGAGTTTCCAAGAGCTTAAGAGGAGACTTATTTTAAGACTGTTCTAACAATACCATCCTGGTTCGGATGGATTTGTTATCTACAATGATGCTTCAGCAAAGGGTTAGGATGTGTTCTCATGCAACGTGGGGAAAGTCATAGCCTATGCCTCGCGACAACTTAAAGAGTATGAGAGGAATTATCCTACTCATGATCTAGAGTTGGCGTAAAGCAATCGTTTCGCTTAAAGATATGGAGGCACTATCTATATGGGGAGAAAGTGGAGATATATTCGCACCATAAAAGCCTTAAATATTTTTTCACTCAAAAAGAACTCAACATGCGGCGTAATGACGTTGGTCGGAGCTATTGAAAGACTACGACCACACTATTCAATACCATCCCCGAAAAAGCGAACGTGGTAGCCGACGCGTTGTTGAGTAGAAGATCATATCGCGAAACGAAAAGTGCGATGATGTCAAGTATACGCGTAGAGACAACTTTAATAGAAAAAGTTAAGGTTGCTCAAGCCACCAGGCCGGAAAGTGATGCGTATGAAGAAGAAAGTACAAGAAGGAGCTATTAGGGCGAGAATTGATGAAGAAGGAATACTTGAGTCCACTCTGAACTTTGTGTTCCTAACGACTCGATTTGAAGTACAAGATTACGATGGAGGCACACAATACACCATTTGCAATCCATCACGGAAGTACTAAAATGTATCGTGATCTTGACATACATTTTGGTGGAACAATATGAAGAGAGAGATTGCAAAGTTTATCTCGATGTGTTTAACTTGCCAACGTGTAAAGGCGAGCATTTAGTACCTAAGGGTCCGTTGCAACCACTTGAGATTTCAAAATGGAAGTGGGAAACATTACCATGGATTTCGTTCACGGGTCTTCCTACGGTTTCTCAAGGCATCAATGCTATTTGGGTTATTGTTGATAGATTAACCAAGTCCGCTTCATTTCTTGCCGATCACGGAGACTTATTCCTTGAACGTCTTGCTAGTAGATGCGTGATCGAGATTGTGAGGTTACATGGCATGCCATTATCCATAGTTTCGGATCGTGACCCAAGATTCACTTTTAGATTTTGGGTTAGCTTGCAAAAAGCTATGGGCACGGATTTGCGATTTAGTTGGCATACCATCCCCAAACGGACGGTCAATCGAGAGGACTATTCAAACTCTTGAAGATCTATTAAGACTCGTGTCCTAGACTTCAAAGGCGGTTGGGATAAGTATTTACCATTGGTGGAATTATCCTACAACAATGCTTATCGCAAGTATAGGTGTGGCTCCATTCAAGCATTATATGGACGAAAAATGTCGTTCTCCAATATGTTGCGATGAGTTGGGTGAAGCAACATTGTTGGGACCCGAGTTAAGACGATATGACTCACCGAAAAGATCCAAATGATTCGACAACGTATACAAAGCGGCACAAGATCGACAAAAGAGTTATGCGGATCTTCATCGAAAGGACGTGGAATTTAGTATAGGGATCATGTATTGTCATGAGAGTTGCTCCATGGAAGGGAGTTACAAGATTTGGGAAGAGAGGAAAACTCAATCCACGATTTATTGGTCCATTTCAAATTCTTGACCGAGTAGGAAATGTAGCCTATAGACTTGCGTTACCTCCGAGTATGTCTCGTGTTCATAATGTGTTTCACATATCTCGCATTTTCGTAAATATGTGAAAGACCGAACCATGTTATAGAGTTAGAACCAGGACGAGATAATAGAAGACTTAACGTATGAGGAGGTACTGTCAAGATCTTGGATAGGAAGGAGCATGTCCTACGCCTATGAAAGGTCATACCACAAGTTAAAGTTCTGTGGAGAAATCATGCTTATAGAGGAAATGACACAGGGAATTGGAAAGAAATGAAAGCAAGGTATCCTCACCTTTTGAAACACACAAGAACGTCACGTCAATTTCGAGGACGAAATTTCATAAGGAGGGAGGTTGTAAGACCCCAACTTATTATTAATGAAATTTAATTTTCTTTATTTATTATTTTGAAATAGTAAGGGTTGATTTGATTAATGTGGATAGTTAGGTGTAAAATACGCAAATATTTCAAAATAAGCAAGTGGTTATAAAATATTCATTGTTCATTTTGGGAATATTCGTTTGGTCGTGGAATATTCTTCATTGCGTTGGGGAATATTAAATGCACGACAGCCTTGATCTTTTATGGGCCCCATAACGGAAAGCGATTGGATGAAGAAAAGACAAATATAAGTTGTTTAAAAATAACAACAGTAGTTGTTATCACAGATTAATCTTGTTAAAATACTCAATGTGGTTAAAACACAAGAAGACGTGGTATTGCACTCAATTATTGATTCTTACGTAAGAAGGCACTACTCAATAATGGTTATGATATTTCTCGCTCAAAGATATTTTATTAATTTAATAATTGTTGCGTTGATATTTTATATTATTTGTTGTTTCAATAATTGTCATTACGGTGATTTTTCATTATCGAAGCAATAATTCATATTATATGAATAATATTATTAGATAACATTATTGGTAATGTCTAGAAAGTTACATCTAAGGAGAGTTTTGGTCACCTAATTGCGGCGCCAAGAAGGAGAAATTCTTATTGAAAGCCCCTCTTTCTGAGGAACTACTGGTTGCTTAGATCTTTGTGATTACGTAATATTATTTGTGAATAATTATGTGACGCCCCAAAATTAGGTATACGTCACCCATCTTGGGTCGCCACTTACATGGTACATAAATTCAAATACAACTTACTTAATATAAGCGTAGGTGTATAATACGACATAAACTATTAGTTTGAATACATATATTGTCTACTAGATATTATACAAACTCAAAAGGAGTCCTCATTACTACTATTATCACACTATTTCACGTAATAGTGAGGACTACTAATACTATCCTCTCGAACCATTACTCCATTCCCGACTCGTCCCAAACCTATGTTCTCATTTTCAAGAGAAAACGGTGAAAGAAAGGGTGAGCTCAACTAGCCCAAGAAGAAATATTATGACTAAGATAATGCATAATAATTTATCATTAGCCTTCAACAGTGTTAAACTGATAAAATACAATAGACAACAAGTTTAACTGCAGCGGAATAAGCAATCCATTAAAAGAGTCAAGTAGAGAATAAAGTCTACTATCTTTTAGGTTTTAAAAGGTTTTTCATCACTGTTATAGCTGAGACTCAGCTTTAATAAATAATCCACATCATCGAATCACCCCTGCACTACGACCAAGGATATTCATCAAATTATCAATGGTCATGACTATACCGAATCACCCCTGGTCATAATCATACCAAAAACTATCCATCACTGCATTACAGGCCACTGAGGACTTTTATCACATCATTTATAACAAGCCATGATTATACCGAATGATCCCTGGTCATAATCATACTAAGTTCATCTATACACGTAAGCCGAAGATAACATAATATAACATGAGGATGATGACAATGACATAATAATTCAATAAAATAAGTTCAAGAATTATTTTATCCAGGAATTATTAACGTCCAAATTGTCAAAATGATACTGTTTTGTAGAGTAAAATTCAAGAATGATCAGAGGAATATTTTCATGAAAAGATACTGGATGAAGCGCAAATATCAAGGATATTCCACTAATTTCATGGAGTATAGAAGTCAAAGATTTAACCAACTGAGTATAATAAAGAATGGAATAACAAAAGAAATCACCATGCATGCAGACAAGACAGATGACAAAGTTATTCAACAGAATAATAATAATAACGGAACCGTGTCGTGAAATTCACACCGATGGATGTTCCAACAGAATAATAAAGATGGAACCCGATCCGGTGTAAAACACATGAGATAGGATGTTCCAACAGTAATAATAAAGACAGAACGTGTCGAAGTGTGTAAAACACATGGCCAGGATGTTCCAAATGTAATAATAATAAAGAGCGGAACCAGTCAGGTGTAAAACCACATGAATGTGATGTTCCATGAGAATAATAGAAGAATGTCACCAAGTATAGGGTAAACCACGTATACAAAAGTTATTCCAATGTAATAATAAGCAATGGAATAACAACAGTTCTCTTCATGAATAAAGAAGAATAACACCCTTACGGGTACAACAAATAATATTCCTTACCTTAGAAGAACTGAATATTGGTAAGGTGAAGTAGCAGAATACTTTTCTTCTTTCTCTCTATAGTTTCTCTCTATAGAGTTTCAGTGAATTCGTGAAAAATAATGAAGCACTAGGCCTCTATTTATAGAAGATTTCTAGCTTAAAGACCGCCATGTGAAAAGGCAAGTGGCTCGACGAATTAGTAATGTGAAAAGAAAAGTGGTTCGGCGCTTTTGTAATGTGAAACGACAAGTGGTTCGACGCCTGTAATGTGAAACGACAAGAGGTTCGACGCCTGTAATGTGAAACGACAAGTGGTTTGACGCCTGTTATGTGAAACGACAAGTAGTTCGGCGCTGGTAAAGGTAATTACTATCGATTGAAGGTAATTACTATTCACAAAGGTAATTACTATTGACGAAGGTAATTACTATTGACGAAGATAATTACTATTCACAAAGGTAATTACTATTAACGAAAGTAATTACTATTGACGAAGAGACTCTTAGATGATGACATATGGGCCCCCCCATAAAATAATCAAACTTACCACAAATGTCTCATAACAGACTCTTTATATACATCAAGGATTGAATAAATATTACCACAAATCATTTTATTTTTAATCAACACATATTTAATCTTTCAACAATTATTAATCATTTATAACTTGTCGTCTCAATTATTGATTTAATACTATAACATATTATATGAGAGATGATCTTTGTGACAATAATTGAATCAATAATATAAGAGATATGATCGCAAAGAATTACTATAGCAATAATTGAAAGCATAGTTGAATGACTTCTCACGTAAAGATCAATAATCAATATCGTGTGCTACTATACAACTACGCAGACATCTTTGTACTTTTTACTACCGGGTAGTTCAACGGTTTTAATTCAGTAACACCTCCGTAGTTATTTTTATAGAAAGATAATTTTGTCGCTTTTTAACTACGACAATACTTCCGTTCATGGGGTCCACTAATGATTGGAGCCGTCGCATTTAATATTCCCCAACAAAAAGAATATTCCCCGACCAAACGTAATATTTTATAACAACTTGCATACTTTGCAAAATTTATAAATACTACCCACAACTATAATATTATCTTAAATTCACACCATAATATTAAAAATTATTTCGACAAAATTTAAATCTTTATTGATAAAATCTGGGGTCTCACAATCTCCCTCCTTATGGAATTTCGCCCTCGAAATTAGGGTACGACACTGGTATGATAAAGAGGTGAGGATACCTTGAATACCTTTATCGTTGAAAACATTAAATTCATCTTTGCAATCCTACCAAAGATATTTATTCACAATTCATCTTTGCACTCTGGGCCAAAGATATAAATTGTAAAACCAATAATGCCGAGACTCAAATTAATAGTATCACGACCACGAATTATCCATGCACCAATGGCCAAGGATATTCGTGTGTTTTCATTACTATCATGATTATACCGAATAATCCTTGGTCATAATCATACCAAGTCTATCAATGCACTACTACCAAAGATGACTTTTTTACCACATCCATGAATTAATATTTCATTCTTTGAGAGAAATTTCAATAATTAATCCATATTATCGAATCATCCCCGCGCTACTGAGCCAAGGATATTCATTAGTATCACGACCACGAATTATCCATGCACTACTACCAAAGATAATCGTGTATTCATTAGTATCACGACCACAAATTATCCATGCACTACTACCAAAGATAATCGTGTATTCATTAGTATCACGACCACAAATAATCCATGCACTACGTACAAAGATAATCGTGTATTCATTAGTATCACGACCACAAATTATCCATGCACTACGTGCCAAAGATAATCGTGTATTCATTAGTATCACGACCACAAATTATCCATGCACTACTACCAAAGATAATCGTGTATTCATTAGTATCACGACCACAAATTATCCATGCACTACGTGCAAAGATAATCGTGTATTCATTAGTATCACGACAACAAATTATCCATGCACTACGCCAAAGATAATCGTGTTTTCAATACGGTTATGATTATACCGAACAATCCTCGGTCATAATCATACCAAGTCCATCTACGACTACACAGCCACGTATGACTTTCAACATAATATAAACATGAGGATAATGATATAAAGAATCAATCAAATGAGATAAAGGATAAATATTAAACATTTATAATATAATTTATCCAGATTCAAGAATATCCCCATGTTATCAATCACTTAATAATCTCATAATCTAATATCATTAATATTATAACAATATTTTAATCACTTCTTAAATTTATAAACAATTTATCTCAATTGTTTACGCTTTACCATATAATGCATTTAATCATTCAAAAATGCCATACTCATAAGATATCATCACCAATTATCAAATCCCTCATCAAAAAAAATATGCAAATATTCTATATAGGATTCTCTAGCCATAAAATCCTATTTTCAACTTTGTTACTTCACATAACATATTTAACTCATATGTTCGTAACTAAACTATTTTTATGAAAAAATACCAAATCAGTCCCAAAAATATTTCTTTTCTAGGATTTAGCATAATATAGTCCCACAATGAAAATATATTTTTCTCGGAATTTTTAAAATTCATTTACTATTTTTCAAAAATCAATTTCTAATTAATTCCTTAAGAAATTAGCTACCTCAAGTTTAACTCCAAAAATTCCCAAATATTGGAAGGACCTTATACATGTTAACGTGAGCTTCCAGTTTAAATTTCATGGTCATCGGAGTTATAGAACTCAAGGTTATAGCATTTTAAATCGGAAAAACCTAAATATTGAAATAGTCATAACTTGCTCATTTTAAGTCAGAATGAGCTCATTTTTGGACAGGAGGTACTTTATACCATATACCTTAATGTCCCAAAAGGCCAGAATTTTTCTCATAATTTAAGTAGCCGAAATAGCCCGTCTTAAAATCATGGCAGCAGCTTTTTCGATTTTTTGCAGCTTTGCACTCCTTTGCTAAAATCAGTCCACATAAAAATCTACAACACCTTTTCCAGTAATTCCACTTGGATTAGTTAGGTAACTCATAGATCTAACTCTAGGACTTGACCACACTCAAAAATTCAAAATATAATAGGAGATATGGTCAATTGAATTTCATGTTACGTTTTTCACCAAAATATGATTTTCAACTCTTTGTGATTTCTAAGAAACTTTCATGTTTTCACATACTAACCAACATAACTCATCTTAAAACTTACTAATACTTCATATACCCATGATTTTCATCAGTTCTATACTTTTATTATGACTTTCATCATAATCCACGTAAACAGATCCTTTTAGTTGAAGAAATATTTGAGGGTTTAAGAAATGGGTTTTTGTCTTTGGGGTCAATACAAAATTCGATTTCACGCCTAGGGTAGGCTAGGAAATCTTCAAGAATACGTCAAAAATTTTTATTAATGATAGAAATATCATTCAAAACTACTACTCTTATCCAAGACTTGGATAGTACGTTACATTGATACCAACTGTGACTTTCATCCCAACTTTGGATAAGACGTCACAATGACACCTTACATAAATGTATAGTCAAAAGCTGTTTTAGAAATTAGAATCTTTGGGAAGTGCTCAAGGAAACCTTCGTACATGGGAGGCCATGCTTCTAGGTTATGATAGATATCATATGGCCACGTAATTATCCTTGGTTTACCCAATAGACCCCAAAGAAAAATGAGAAGATTACTATCATATTCTTCCCAATGGTGAGTCTTCTCTTGATTTATCATTATCTCCACTGCCTCAAATTGAGAATTATACTTCAAACAAACACCAAGATCATATAGGTAGTGCTCGTAAATATACTCAGCAAGTGGATGAGCACAACCCTGTCTTATGATGACACGAGGTTGTATGTCATTAGACATCTTGTATGATAGTGGCAAAACACTCTTCCAACGTTGGGTTCGCCTCACCCTAATTGATTCACCAAATATAACTACTAAATAATGACCATCGTTCTATTCCACTGTTACCCCCGCTCGACCTAGCTACACTCTTATTACCTGAAAGAAATTGTGAAGCAAAAGGGTTAATTAATATATCAAATATTATCCCTATACTCTGACCGACCAATTAAATAACAAATAAACTTTGGTAGGTCATACTAGCGAAGGAATTCCCCGTCTCTCCCTCCTAGTTCTTATCTCAAGATCTTAGCTAGGGATCATATCCTAAGCTCGATACCAACCGTGCGACGCCCCCAAAATTAGGTATCGCCACCCATCTTTGGTCGCCACTTACATGGTACATAAATTCAAATACAACTTACTAATATAACTGCAGGTATACAATACGACATAAAGCGTGAGTTTGAATACAAATATTGTCTACTAGATATTATACAAACTCAAAAGGAGTCCTCATTACTACTATTATCACACTATTTCACAGAATAGTGAGGACTACTAATACTATCCTCTGAACCATTACTCCATTCCCCGACTCGTCCCAGCTATGTTCTCATTTCTTGAAGAGAACAGTGAAAGAAAGGGTGAGCTCAACTAGCCCAGTAAGAAATATTATGACTAAGATAATGCGAGAATAATTTATCATTAGCCTTGCGTTGTTAAACCGATAAAATACAATAGACAACAAGTTTAATGCTGCAATGAATAAGCAATCCATTAAAAGAGTCAAGTAGAGAATAAAGTCTACTATCTTTTAGGTTTAAAAAGTTTTTCATCATCGTTATACCGAGACTCACTTTAATAAATAATCCACATCATCGAATCACCCTCGCACTACTGCCAAGGATATTCATCAAATTATCAATGGTCATGACTATACCGAATCACCCCGGTCATAATCATACCAAAACTATCCATCATCGCATTATGAAGCCACCGAGGACTTTTATCACATCATTTATAACAAGCCATGATTATACCGAATGATCCTCGGTCATAATCATACTAAGTTCATCTATACACGTAAGTCAAGATAACATAATATAACATGAGGATGATGACAATGACATAATAATTCAATAAAATAAGTTCAAGAATTATTTTATCCAGAATTATTAACGCCCAAATTGTCAATATGATCTTTATTTTGTAGAGTAAAATTCAAGAATGATCGGAGGAATATTTTCATGAAAAGATATGGATGAAGGGCAAATATCAAGGATATTCCACTAATTTCATGGAGTATAGAAGTCAAAGATTTAACCAACAATCGAGTATAATAAAGAATGGAATAACAAAAGAAATCACCACGCATGCAGATTGTGACAGACAAAGTTATTCCAATGTAATAATAATAATCGGAACTGTGTCGGGTGAAATTCACACCCTGGATGTTCCAAATGTAATAATAAAGATGGAACCGATCCTGTAAAACACATGAGATAGGATATTCCAATGAATGATAAAGACGGAACCAGTCCGGTGTGTAAAACACATGCATGTGATGTTCCAATGTAATAATAAAGAGCAGAACCAGTCAGGTGTAAAACACATGCATGTGATGATGTTCAAATGAATAATAATAAAGAGGCGGAACCGTGAATGTAAAACACATGCACAGGATGTTCCAATGTAATAATAGAAGAATGTCACCAAGTATAGGGTAAACCACGTATAAAAGTTATTCCAATGTAATAATAAGTAATGGAATAACAACAGCAGTTCTCTTCATGAATAAGAAAGAATAACACCCCTTACGGTATAACAAATAATATTCCTACCTTAGAAGAACTGAATATTGGCAAGGTGAAGTAGCGAGAATACTTTTCTTCTTTCTCTCTATAGTTTCTCTCTCAGAGTTTCAAATTGAATTCGTGAAAATAATGAAGCACTAGGCCTCTATTTATAGAAGATTTCTAGCTTAAGACCGCCATGTGAAAAGGCAAGTGGCTTGACGATAATCGTAATGTGAAAAGAAAAGTGGTTTCGACTTTTTGTAATGTGAAACGACAAGTGGTTCGGCGCACCGTAATGTGAAACGACAAGTGGTTCGGACGCATAATGAATGTGAAACGACAAGTGGTTCGACGCATTTATGTAATGTGAAAGCGACAAGTGGTTCGACGCTTTGGTAAAGGTAATTACTATCGACGAAGGTAATTACTATTCACAAAGGTAATTACTATCGACGAAGGTAATTACTATCGACGAAGATAATTACTATTCACAAAGGTAATTACTATCGACGTAAAGTAATTACTATCGACGAAGAGACTCTTAGATGATGACATATGGGCCCCCATAAAATAATCAAACTTACCACAAATGTCTCATAATGCACTCTTTATATATATCAAGGATTGAATAAATATTACCACAAATCATTTTATTTTTAATCAACACATATTTAATCTTTCAACAATTATTAATCATTTATAACTTGTCGTGTCAATTATTGATTTAATACTATAACATATTATACGATGATGATAATCGTGACAATAATTGAATCAATAATATAAGAGATATGACGCGCAAAGAATTACTATATAGCAATAATCGAGTATAGTTGAGTGACTTCTCACGTAAAGATCAATAATCAATATCGGTGCTACTATACAACCACGCCAGACATCGCATTTTTTACTCTAGGGTAGTTCAACGGTTTTAATCAGTAACACCTCCGTAGTTATTTTTATAGAAAGATAATTTTGTCATTTTCTAACTACGATAATACTTCCGTTGTGGGGTCCATTAATGATTGAGTAGTCGCATACGAATATTCCCCGATAAAAAGAATATTCCCCACCAAACTAATATTTTATAACAACTTGCATACTTTGCAAAATTTATAAATACTACCCACAACTATAATATTATCTTAAATTCACACCATAATATTATAAAATTATTTCGACAAAATTTAAATCTTTATTGATAAAATCTGGGGTCTCACAAATTAATTATTGATTTATATAATGAGGAAAATATTGATTTTATGTGGATATAGATGGAGAAAATTTTTAAAATGACAATTGTTGAAAATTAATTTTTATCTTTTTTCGATAAAATAATTCATTTAAATATATTATTTTAATAATATAATAATGGTGATATTTTTACAACGAATGTGGGATATATAAGTATACTGAGGAGAAAGAGTATTTTTGTTGCAATAAATGTTTAAAACATGTTAAACATGTCATGGACCCCATTTATCGATTTGAAATTTGATTATAGCTTTGTAAAATCGCCCGCTTATGGATTTCGGTCAATTTTTATTTGGAATTTGGAAAAACTTTCTTTCCGAAAAGTTTGCAGAGAATTGAATTTCCTATAAAAAGTCGCGAGTTTTGAATTTTCCGACAAAAGGGCTATTTATTGTGAATTATGAAGTTAGGAGTTCCGAAATAATTGATTTTTGGAAGTTTTAATTGTTTAAAATAACAAAAACGTTTTTGTGGTTGGTTGGTGGGCACATGTGTTGCAAAATATGCTGAAATCAGAATTTCCAAGTTTGCATTATGATTTATATAAATTTATTAATATTTTATTAAATTTTTCGCTTTTTGGTGTTCTAAGCAATTTCCTATAAATGGGTGCTTAAGGTTAGAATTGAAAATCACACCGTAAACGAAGTTTTCTCTCTATATTATCGAAGCGTATTCTTGTGAGTATTTTGAGTATACTTTGAGTATTGCTATATACGGTGCAATTTCAAGTCATAGCCTATATTAGGTGTTTCATTTTTAAGACCGATCTTTCGAGGTAAGAGATATTATTTTTTCAGTAATGATATTATTTCTTCAATATCATTATGTTGAAATATTGATCTCAAGTTTTTATCAAATTTGGAACTTTTGGTGTCTGAGTTCTTATTCACGATACTTCAGATTATTCACTTAATACTCAAGACTATTCATCGAAAATGAAAAATTTTCTTTTCGTCAAAATATCTATTCTCGGATACTAGCTTTGATTGTATCCATGTTTTGATCATTCTTGAATTTTACACCCCTATGATTATTTTTGAGGTATTTTTGGACGTGGATAAAACAAAGTACTTAATCCTTAATCCTTAATCCTTGTCATTTTGTTTCATTGGATTCGTTTCTTTAAAAATATTTTTCATCATCCTCGCCTTAAATGATGATATTATTGAATATCTTTGGCACTGTAATGCAAAGATGAATGATTTCGATGAATATCTTTTGGCCGTAGTGCAAAGATGAATAGGTGTTTAGATGAACATGACCAACTGATGAATATCTTTGGCCTGTAGTGCAAAGATGAATATTTGATTCCAGATATATATTGATTGATATTACAGGGATAAAAGATAGGCGATGAACTTTTAAATTCATACATAGAAGATAGTAGTTTGCATTCTCTACTTAACTCTTCTAATAAATTATTATTTCCGCTGCGAATATTGATTTAAAAACTTGTTGTCTATTGTATTCTATTAGATTTTTCCTGTTGAAGACTAACGATAATTTGTTGTACATTATCTTAGTCATAATATTCTTTACTGGGCTAGTTGAGCTCACCCTTTTCCTTGTTGTTCCATTTTTCTTCTCAGGAGGCGAGAATGTAGCGAGTACTAGTTGGGGTATGGAATGAAGGTTCTAGAGAGAGTTGTTTAGTAGTCCTCACCATTTTTGTAAAATAATGTATCAATAATTATGATGGGGATTTATTTGCATGTGTGGATATTGTCTAGATGGAAATATCTCGTATTTAAACTCACAGTTTATATGTTGTAATAATAAAGTTATAGTTGTTTCTGTACCATGTATTGACAACTCAGAATGGGTGATGTATACCTATTTTGGGGGCGTCACAATATAAGCTCTTTGGGACAATCCTAATATCCCGCGAGACTTTTCTCGATGAATTTCAATACTTATAACATAAGAAGTTTCACCGAGATCCTTCATATCAAAATTTTTAGAAAGGAAACATTTGGTCTCATACAACATGTTTAATTTATTACGTACAAATAATATATCATCAATATATAAAACAAGAATAACAAATTTACTCCCACTGACCTTCAAGTATATGCATTGATCCACTATATTTTTCTTAAAATTAAAATTACTCATCACCTCGTGAAACTTAAGATATCATTATCGAGAAGTCTGTTTTAACTCATAGATGGACTTCTTAAGTCTACATGTCATATGTTCCTTGCCTTTAACAAGAAAACCTAACTAGAAAATCAATGGTAGGGGCAATAAATTAGTAATGTGAACCATATCATTAGTGTCAAGCCACCATGTATTAGAAGGAACATCAATTAAAAAGGATTCATAAGTCACATAATTGAAGGACATACCTTTTTTTTCAAGCCATTCTCTGAATTTAGGATATTCTTTCTGAATATGTCCTTTCAACTTCTTACAAAATCGACTTTTAGGACCTGCCTCAAATTAGTTGCTACCTAAATAATTTGCCTTATATGTTTGGCTAGAAATTGATTTATCTTTATTCTTAAACCTTTGCCATTTTTATGAGTCTTCTTCTTATAGAATCCAGTGGTAGTCAAATGAGAAACATTAGGTTTTTTAATTTTAAGCCTTTCTTCTTCTTGGACGCGCATGGCGATTAACTCACTCATCTTCCACTTTTCTTTCTGTGTGTTATAATTGATCTTAAATGGATCAAATTGTGCAGGAAGAGAAGTCATAATGAAATGAACAAGAATTAAAACCCTCGAAAATTACCATGTCTATACCCTTTAATTTAAAGTCCATGTCGTTCATCATCATAATGTGCTCACACACTCCACCAACCCCATCATATCTGCTAGTGAGCATTTTCAAAATAAGGGTACTTGCATGAGTTTTAGAAGAACCCTTAAATTGTTCCTCGACTAAAGTTAAGTACTCTTTAGCACGCATTCTCAGAGTCAGGAATGGCTCCTCGAATGGCTGTCGTGATAGAGTTTTTCATAATCATAAGGGACATGCGGTTGGATCGCTCCCACTTTTTATAAATAGCTTTTTGCTTAATTAAGCTTATATCAGTAAGTGGAGCAGGAAGATCAACTCGTAATGCATAGTCCAAATCCATAACGCCAAGTACAATTTTCACTTACTCTTTCTAAGCGGTAAAATTAGTCTCATTCATGGCTTCAATTCCATATAGATACCCGGAAATATTAGTTGGAGTCAATGTTGAAACACAATCAAGCTCATAAGCATGCATGCTTACAAATAAATTAAAAGAAATCCATAATGTACAACAATAATTAATAATTAATCATAATAAAACCAATTGTAGGGCAAGCAGTTAGTTACATAAAATCTATTTACAGCACCAAAAAATAGATTTTAATGAGATGTTGGTGCATAATTATCAATCTTTCGTTGGTCCAATTAATAATATGCTAATAATATCCCCATAAAATAATGCATAACACATTTGTCCACGCATCACCGTTAGACAGAAACGAAATAAACATGTTACTTATGCAATAAAATTCCATTAAATAAATTTTAATTCTAATTTTTCGTTGGTTAAAATTAAAATATTCATTTATTAAATGTAACATTATGTGACTTTTTTAATCTTTAATTTTTTCTATTAATAACCCTCCATTGGGTTAATTATTAATTTTAACAATAAAAAGTCACACATACATGTAAATTATTACGATCAAACCTATTTTTTTAAACATATTAATCAAGTTTAAAAATTAACATTATTTATAATTTACATATAATAATTTAAAAGCCCTAATTAATATTATATCATATCATGTTCTACAATCTTAAATTAAAATATATTTAGTTATAAACATGAAGTGATTATAAAATATTTAAATTAATTTAAACATAAATATATGAGAACATAATAATATTATATCACACACACACACACACACACACACACACACACACACACACACACACACACACACACACACACACACACACACATATATATATATATATATATATATATATATATATATATATATATATCGTCCACTTTGTGAATAATTTGATATCATACCAATAAAGAGCTTTTGTGGAATTGAAATTTCTAAAATAAGAATATAATTAATTTATTATATACAATAGCGTAACCATGATTTGATACCAGATGTTAAATAAATTATATCGGAACGTGCTATTACATAGAAAAAAATAAAATCAATTAATCATAATATTAAGTACTTACATGAATTGAGAGAAGACATATTGTATATATCAAGCTTCCGCTGCACTTATGGTGAAAGTCTTCAATTGTCTCTCTCAATCTTATTATGGATGTATAGGTGTGTATAAAGTTCTTAAAACTACAATTGGGACCAAACCCTAACTATTTTATTTATAAAATAGCTAAGGAATAAAATCGTCCATCAAGATTATGAAATCTTAGGATCCATTATACCAAATACTATTAGGAATATTATTTATAGGCCACATAATATTAAGGGTCCTTTACATAAATATACAACAATTAGAAAGTAATTACATCATTAGTGCATCAACAAAATAATTACAAAAAAGTGTAATTAGAACCTATATTACAAAAATAGTACAATTCACATTAATAAGGAACCTAAAATCAAGGAGAAATAACTGTCATAAATAATAATTTAAATTCAAATATTTGGGATCTAACAACAAAAACAAATTCAAATTCAAAATATTCACTTACTCTAAGTCAGTAAGTCCAATAACCCAAACAAAACAAATTACTTGTACATCCGAAACCATAAAAATAAAACCCGATGTATTACAAACTTTTCATTTCTTAACGAAGAGAGAGCATAGCATTAGCCACTATTGTAATCTGGTGCGAGCCACCTCAAGTTGAAACCTTCATCTTCGAATATTACAGTGGACTCGTAGAGAAAATATTAATCAAACTGCAACAACTGGATATAGAAGCATATGGCTATTTGTCCGAAAATTTCAATTCTAATTTCATGTTTAAAAGAAAATAAGAACACTACATAGGAAAGAGAGAGATAAGAGAGTGATGTGTAATGTAATATTGATAACCAAACTTTCGTACCAAGGTCACCAAACTTTTATAGTAAGGTAACCAAATATTTATACCAAGGTAACCAATCTACCTCCACACCTGTAGTATGAATTGGTTACCTTGATCTGAAAGTTTGACAACCAACAGCATAAAGGTTTGGCTACTAACTGCATCATATTGAAAATAAATTAGTAACATAATAACACTAAATTGGTTACCTTGGTATATATGAATTTTTGACTACCAACTGCACTATGAAAAAACTGCAGGTGTGGATGTGGATTGATTAACTTGGTACGAAAGTTTTGTTCCCTTGGTATGAAGATTTGGTTACCTTAATGTGAATGTTTGGTTACCAACTGCACTATATTTTAATAAATCGGTTATAATATCTTCTGCATAGAAAAATAGAAAATAATTTCACCAGCAAAGCAAATACTAGATAGAGAGAGAGAGAGTAGTAGTAGTAATAAAAGGCTGCACTTTTCCACTGCTTCCCACCTCTTTGAATCTCTTTTTATCTTTCTCTCTCTTCCTTCACACGCAGATGCAAGCATTTTTCATGTTTGTATTCATTCTACTCCATTTACCAGCGGACACCTCAATCCACACTGCCCCAAGTTTAATCAAAAATGCTTAGGAACCTCCAGGGAAGGCATCGTCCCCGTTACGGCACCCACCTCTGCGCCTTGATCGCCGCCGCCCTCCTCCTCCTCCTTTTTCTCTCCGATCCTGATGTCCTCAAATCAGCAACCGGATCCGACGATCGGATCGACGAGCTTAACGACGGCGCTCAGGAGGAGTCCGATCCGTCTAAGGTTTCTAACGAGGACGAGATTCTCCGCGGGGTATAGTTTGAAGAAGAGGATAATAACGATCAGTCACATAGAAGATGAATAAAAATGAAAGAGAAACATGAACATAGATGTGAGTGTTTGAATGTATTTGAATAAGAAAATAATAATTAACGGGAATGGATAAAGGAGATAATCGTGCGCCACGATTAAAGGATACCCAAATGTATTAATTTTATAAATAAATATGAGAAATGTAATATTTTTGTAATTATTTTATAAGTGCACTATTGTTGTAATTATTTTTAAAAATGTAATAGAAAATGTAATTGTTCCTAATATTAATTACCAAACCCATAAATAAAGTGATTAAATTAATATAATACGTAAGCCCAATAATTATATAAATAGTAGATGCCACGTAAGGAATAAAACATCCCAACAAGGAGGATTTCTATTTTCTTTCAAAATAAAATATTCATATTCAAGCTTTAAAAATTATTTTCACAAAAAAGGACAAAAAGAATTTTTACCAAAAATATTTTATATACATTTGTGCTTAATTGTATGCATACATGTTTAAATGTTTTAATGTGCATGCATGTGTGTGTCCGTGTATACATGCAAAATAGAAAGTGAAGAATTGCATTAATTGTCATATTTGACCAAAGGAAATGAGACACTCATATTGGGACATCTTTTTTTTTCTATTCGAACATGTGCTGAGATGTATAGTCTTTTGAAAATCAACATGTGCTCATTTATTACATTCAAAGTTGTCAAAATATTCAATGGTCTTAGACTTCCAAAATTTGGAGGAATTACTTATTAAGCGATATTTGTGTTATATCTGCTATACTCTCATCCGAACCTTACATTTTAACCAAATGAATTTCAACCTTTAATTTTTTAAAAAGAATATTATGTCCCAAGTTTGAAAATCCTATAAATAGGATGATTCTTCTTCTTTTTAACTTCACCAATTCACTATAAAAAAAAAACCTTACTCCTTATTGCCTACATTCTCTCTAAAGCTTTAATCTCTATATGTTACTTCTAAATTCTGATTATTTGAAAAGAAAAAATTGGTCACAAGTACTTAAAATAAATTGTTTAAATTACTTGATTAAATTATCTCTTACTTGTTTATTATAGATATATAAGAATATACATTATTCTACAAAATTATATATATATATATATATATATCATCTATTTATTATTTATATAAATATCATAAAGTAAGCGCATACTTGATCGTCAAAACGACCCTGAGATATTTCTAATAGAGAATTATCTGGACAGTCTTTGAATTTCAAGGTAGTCTATTGAAAATATTTATGTAAGTATTTCATATATTTATTATTTATATAAATATTGTAAAGTAGGTTACACTTTGATCGTTAAAACGACCTTGAGATACTTCTAATAGATAACTATCCGGACAGTATTTGAATTTCTAAGTAATTTACCTATCGAAAATAATTATATAAATATTTTATATATCCATTATTTATATAAATATCATAGATTAACACTTGATCGTCAAAACGACCCTTAGATACTTCTAATAGAGAACTATTCAGACTATCTTTAACTTTCAAGTTGTCTATCGAAAATATTTATATAAATATAGTATGAAAAATATAAATTTGTTTAGTACTTAGACACCAAAACAATTTGAATTTTTTCACCCTTGAGCATATGATGGCGTGAATTGTTCAAACGGTCTTTAAAATTCTAAGTTGTCTTCTTTAAATTAAATATTATTCACATAATAGATAAAATACTTTTATATATTCTTTAAGTTAAACAAATATATTTATTACATCAAGTATTGCTTAATTGATTTATTTATTATACTTGATATCTGTCATCACAAGTATTTGATCATAAATTTATTTATTCATAAAAATACTTGTTGCATAATACAAAAGTTATTTAACTTTTATCTTAAAGTTATATCTGTTTAATCCATACAAACACATTTTTTTATTATATTCTTTATAAACTTGCATTTAAACTTTATTTCTGCTTATTCAGAAGCATTTTCAATTTACACTTAAACTATTATATCTGCTTAATCAAGAAGCATATATACAGAGCTTAAAATTATATCTGCTTACACAGAAGCACTTCACTCATATAAAAGTTATTAAACTTGTATAATGACTTGGTCTTAAATTGCTATCTGCTTATTTTAGAAGTAGTATATCTGTGTCAAAATCTTTTGTAAAAAAGGAATAGTAAGAGTTAGTTTATTTTATGTACCTGTGAGAAACATGAGTAATTCTTCAACCAAGACCAGAGTCTTAGAGAGTTGATCAGGTGGGAGTTAGATCTCTAATGAACTTGTGAGGTGAGGAAGAGGTTGTTGTTTCAAGACCAGATTATAGAATAGAACTGAATTCAAAAGAATGTACAACTAAGGTTGAGGAGAGAACTGGGAGCTTGTTGTCCATGATAGGTAGTTGTGAATAGTTGGAAGTTTATCTATAAAACTTTGTAAAAGCTTCTCCACCTGTTGAAGGAGTATTTATTACTGATAGTAATAGGATCTCAAGTCTTGGAGAGAAACTTGAGATTGGACGTAGCAACATACCCGGGATGTATGTTGTGAACCAGAAAAATCTTTGTGCATTGTGTGATTGAATTTTTACTATTTTGCATATTAATTTCTAAACACTGCAAATTAATTATCTAAAAATTCAAAAGGCCTAAAATAATTTTTAATCTGTAATAATCTATTCAATCTCCCCCCTCTAGATTATTATTGGACTTTCAATTGGTATCAAAGCAGTGCTCTTTAACTTATTTATTGAGTAAATACAAGCATACCTAAGAGTAGATCCATGGTCTACAATGTTACTAGTTGCAGAGAAGGACTATCAATGTCCAGACCTCCACTATTTGATGGAACCAACTTTGCCACATGGAAGAACAAATTCGAAATCTATGTCAAGTCATAGATCGTCGAGAAAGATATTGATGCATTCACCACTGAAGATGAAGAGGATATGAATATAGCTTCTAAAGGCGAACAAGTAAAAACTAATGCTCTCATTGAAAAAGTGTACAAAAAATTTAGAAAATGTACAAATGTAAAAAAAAATCTGGGAAAAATTGATTGTAACCTATGAAGGAACCAATCATATCAAAGAAACCAGAAAAGATGCTTTAATTCAAGAGTATGAAAGCTTCAAGCTGGAATAAAGTTAAAAAATCATTGATATATATGGAGACAAATTTCTCCAGAATCATTGATGAACTGAAAAAATTGGGGAAGACATATACAACAAATGAGAAAAATAAAAGAATTCTCAAAGCCATTCCATCTATATGAAAAATAAAGGTTACAGACATTAAAGAAATGCAGGATCTAACTATCTATCCTTTTCACAATCTCATTGGAAATCTTTGTGCCCATAAAGTGGACATGCTAGTCGAAAAGGCTGAATCAAACACAGATCTCAAAAAGAAAGAAATTGCTTTCAAAGCTCTACTTGTAGATCAAGAAAGTGATGATGAAGAACTAAATAAAGAACTTCTGAGTCTATATAATAATGAAGTTGCTCTATTATCCAGATAACTTATGTGACGCCCCCAAAATAGGTCCAATCCATCCAACCTATTCTGAGTCGCCAAATACATGGTACAGAAAATAACTACAACTTTATTACTACAGTTGGCGTACAAAATACAACAACACATATGTTGTGAGTTTTGATACAAATATATATCAACTGTGACTCTCATCCCAACCTTGGATATCACGTCACAATGGCACCTTACATAAATGTACAATTAATAACTGTTTTAGAAATTAAAATCTTTGAGAAGTGCTCAAGGAAACCTTCGTACATGGGAGGCCATGCGTCTAGGTTATGATAGATATCATATGCCCACAGAATTATCCTTGGTTGACCCAATAGACCCCAAAGGAAAACGAGAAGATTACTATCATGTTCTTTCCAATGATGAGTCTTCTCTTGACATATAACTATCTCCACTGTCTCCAGTTGAATATTATGTTTCAACCAAACTCCAAGGTTATATAGGTAGTGTAAGACCCCAGATTTTATAAATAAAGATGGATTTTTTATAAATATTATTTTTGAATATTATGGAATAAATTTGATATAATGTTATAGTTGTGGGTAATATTTATAAATTTTACAAAGTAAGCAAGTTGTTATAAAATACTCGTTTGGTGGGGAATATTCTTTTTTTCGGGAAATATTAAATATTTACTACTCAATCATAGTGGACCCCATTAACTAAGTATTGTCGTAGTTAGAAAGCGACAAAATTATCTTTCTATAAAAATAACTACGGAGGTGTTACTGTTAAAACTGTTGAACTACTCGGTGGTAAAAAATACGAATGTCTGGCATGTGGTTGCATAGTTGCATTACGGTATTGATTATTGATGCTTACGTGAGAAGTCACTTAGCTATACTCAATTATTCACGCATCATATCTCTTATATTATTGATTCAATTATTGTCACAAGTATCATACGTATAATATGTTATATTATTAATTGAGACGACAAGTTATAAATGATTAATAATTGTTGAAAGATTAAAAATGTGTTGATTAAAAATAAAATGATTTGTGGTAATATTTATTCAATCCTTGATGTATATAAAGAGTCATTATGAGGCGTTTGGGGTAAGTTTGATTATTTTATGGGGGGCCCATATGTCATCATCTAAAGTCTCTTCGTCAATAAGTAATTACCTTTGTGAATAGTAATTACCTTTGTGAATAGTAATTACCTTCGTCAATAGTAATTACCTTCCTAAATCGATAGTATTTACCTTCGTCGATAGAATTACCTTCTTCAATAGTAGTTGTCCCTTCAATATTACCAAGAGTTAATCGCTTTCTTGATTGTTCCAAAGGTTAATTACCCTTTGCAGAAATAGTAGTTGTCTCTTTGATATTACCAAGAGTCATTTTGACCCTTCGTTAAGACCAAGAGCCACCCTCAGCTTTTTCTATAAATGAAAGTTCATTCCTTCATTATTTCTTACGAATTCATCAAACTCTGTAGAGAAACTATAGAGAGAAAGAAGAAAAGTATACATTACTTCACTTTTCCAATATTGAGTTCTTCTAAGGTAGGGAATATTATTTGTTGTAATTCGTAGGGTGTTATTATTCTTTCTTATTTGATACAAAAATAAATTATTTCATTTATAATCTCATGTGATTTGATATTTTAATATAAAATTTTTATGAACATACTAAGAGCAAAAAATAAATAAATAAATAAAATTTCAAATATACCTTTAAATTTAAACCTTTATCAATTTAATTATTCACAAAAATAGAAAATTGAATAATTTTATTTCATAAAAATTTGGGGTCTCACATTGATGTTCATTATATCTTATCGGTTTAACATCATTGTAGGCAAATGATAATTTATTACGCATTATCTTAGTCATAATATTTCTTCGAAAGCTAGTTGAGCTCACCCTTTTCTTTCTTTATTCTCTTGTGAAATGAGAATATATTGGAGACGAGTCGGGAACGGAGTAATGGTCCAGAGGATAGCATTAGTAGTCCTCACTATTACGTGAAATAGTGTGATAATAATTGTAATGAGGACTCCTTTTGAGTTTGTATAATATCTAGTAGACAATATTTGTATTCAAACTCACGGTTTATGTCGTATTGTACACCTAGCTTATATTAGTAAGTTGTATTTAAATTACATACTTTGTATCGACTACCCAAGATGGGTGATGTATACCTAATTTTGGGGCGTCGCCATTTAGTATCGAGCTTAGGATATGATCCTGGCTAAGATGTGAGAATAGTACTAAGAGGGAGAGGAGGGAATACCTTCGCTAGTATTATGACTACCTAAGTTTATGTCTGCTATTTTATTGGTCGGTCGAATATAGAGATAAATTGTTTACATGTCAATTAACCTTTTGTTTTTGTGGCGATGATCGAAAATGACATCCGAGAATGTTGAGGATAGCAATAGAAGCACTGAGCGATCGTTGATTCACCACATATCAATAATCGAGGATAATGTGCATCGAGGAAGGCGATAATCCTCATGCAAACAACAACACCGACCAAATGATGAATGATCAAATGTTAGAGGCTTTATGCGATTTATGCTGAAAGGAGAAGCGACTCGCATCCAAAACGTGGTGGAAACACGGAAAACTCTCGAGGCGGCCACCGCTAAACAATTCAAGGAGCTGGGACCACTTTGGAGTTTAAGGGAGAAGCAAAACCACTTCGGCGAAAAGCATGGATAAAGCAGATTACCAAGATATTTGATGTCTTGGGATGCTCCGAAGAGCAAAGGTTCCCTTCCGCCTTTATGTTGCGCGGAGAGGCAAATTCTTGGTGGGAATCGGTAAAAGCGTACTCAACTTCTTTGTCATGAAGATATCTTAGGAGAAGTTCCAAGAGTCATTCAACGACAAATACTTTCACGAAAGTATTCGCCATACAAGAAGGAGGTGGAGTTTATCAAGTTGGAACAAAACAATATGACCGTGTCGCAATACGAGGCAAAATTTGTGGAGTTATCACGGTTTGCGCCCCACTTGGTGGATAATGAAGAGAGAATGGCGCGAATGTTTTTAAGAGGTTTGAAGGGAGATACGTCAACATCTTATTTCTCCTAAAGCGTGTTTGTATTCGGATGTTGTAAATAGGGCTCGATTAGTGGAGCGCGATAACGAGTCAACGCAACTAAAAGAAGCAAAGGAAAAATTATAATACCAAATGAGAGTAGTCATGAGCGGTGACAACAAGCGTGGAGGGAATCAATGGGCGGATATGGTAACCACCGGTGGTGGTAATCGCCAAAAACAATAAGAATGGACATTTCAAGAAAAGGAGATTCAACAATGATGGAAAGACGTCAAGACCAAAGACCGGTTGTTAAGGAAGGAGAAAGACCACTATCATATGCTTCAAATGCGGAGGAGAGGACACATCGATCCGAATCGCCGCCACGCCATTCAAAGCATGTTATAATTGTGGAAGAAGGTCACTTAGCTCGATTTTGTCGTTGCCATCAAGACAAATTCAACTAGGATGGAGGCACCAAAGGCCATTCCGTAAAAGTCAAAGCCGGTAGAGTCTGAGGAGGCGTTTGTTGTGACCTCCGAGAGAGAACAAGGAACCCGAATGAGGTCATCACGGGTAAGCTTATCATAAACTCTAATGAAGTCTATACTTTATTTGATACTGGGGTTCTACCCATTCTTTTATTTCTCCTACTTGCGCCATCGATTAAATTTGACTCGGAGAAATTAGACTTTGACTTATCTGTGGAAACTCATTGGGAGAAACCTTCATTACATCCCTTTGTTTATAAGTCTTGTTTGGTTCAAATCGGTGCCCTCGGATTACTCGTCGATCTTATTTCATTAAAAATACTTGCATTTGGCGTGATTCTAGGGATTGATTGGTTAACTACTTATCATGCAAAATTGATTATTTTCGTAAGGTTGTTAGCTTTCATATTCCTAATCAACCTATTATGCGAATTCAAACGACCAAACCATTAAAATCAATCACGGTCATCTCAAGCCATAAAGCTATTCGTTTATTGAAAAGCGGATGTCAAGCTTTCTTAGCTCATGTCACGATTTAAACAAAAATACGCCGGTTTTGAACGATATTTCTATTGTTAATAAATTTCCGACGTATTCTAGAAGAACTTCATGGCCTACCCTAGAGCGTGAAATTGAATTTTGAATCGACCTTGAACCCGATTCTAAAACCTATTTCCAAAGCCTCATATCGAATGGCTCTATTGAACTTCGAGGAGTTAAAGACCAACTGCAGGAATTGTTAGACATTGGCTTTATTCGTCCTAAGTACTTCTCCTTGGGGTGCTCTGTTCTATTCGTGAAGAAGAAAAGATGGGAGTATGCGACTTTGTATTGATTATCGGGAGTTGAATCATGTCACCATCAAAAATAGGTATCCATCGCCACGTATTGATGACTGTTTGACGGTTCAAGGAACCAAATTCTTTTCAAAGATTGATCTTCGTTAGGATATCACCAATTGAAGATTAGAACGGCACGACATTCCAAAGGCGGCTTTTCGGAACTTCGATGCGGGCATTATGAATTCCTAGTCATGTCCTTTGGATTGATTAATGCTCCTGCTGCCTTCATGGATATGATGAACCGAGTATTCAAGGAATATTTAGATCACTTTGTGGTCGTCTTTATTGATGAGATCCTTATTTATTCCAAAAGCCGTGAAGATCATGAAAGCAACACTTGAGGTCGACACTCCAAAAAACCGTGAATATAAGCTTTATGCCAAGTTGAAGAAATGCGAGTTCTTGGGGTAAGTTTGATTATTTTATGGGGGGCCCATATGTCATCATCTAAGAGTCTCTTCGTCAATAGTAATTACCTTTGTGAATAGTAATTACCTTTGTGAATAGTAATTACCTTCGTCAATAGTAATTACCTTCAATAATAGTATTTACCTTCGTCGATAGTATTTACCTTCGTCAATAGGAATTACCTTCTTCAATAGTAGTTGTCCCTTCAATATTACCAAGAGCTAAGCGCCTATTCGATTGTTCCAAAGGTTAATTACCCTTCATGAAATAGTAGTTGTCTCTTCAATATTACAAGAGTCATTTTGACCCTTCGTTAAGACTCAAGAGCCACCCTCGGTTTTTCTATAAATAGAAAGCTCATTCCTTCATTATTTCTTACGAATTCATTGAAACTCTAGAGAGAAACTATAGAGAAAGAAGAAAAGTATTCATTACTTCACTTTTCCAATATTCAGGTTCTTCTAAGGTAGGGAATATTATTTGTTGTATTCGTAAGGGTGTTATTCTTTCTTATTCATGAAGAAGAATGTTGTTATTCCATTTCTTATTATTACATTGGAATAACTTTTGTATATGATCACCCTATACTTGGTGACATTCTTCTATTACATTTGGAACATCCGTCGATTGTGTTTTACGGACACCGTTCCGTTCTTTATTATTATTCTGTTGGAATATCACATACGTGTGTTTTACATCGGACCGGGTTCCATTTTTATTATTCCGTCTTTATTATTACGCCGGAATATCTCGCATCGTTTATCTGCCGGACTGGTTCCATTTTATTATTCCGTCTTTATTATTACGTCGAAATATCCACATCATCTATATCATGGGACTGGTTCCATCATTTATTATTCGCATTTATTATTCATTGGAACATCCCGGTGTGAATTTCACCCGACTGGTTCCGTTATTATTATTCTGTTGGAATAACTCTGCTTGATGCGATCTATCGCATACATGGTGATTTCTTTTGTTATTCCATTCTTTATTATACCCGGTTGGTTAAAACTTTGACTTCTATACTCCATGAAATTAGTAGAATATCCTTGATATTTGCGTTTCATCCAAAGATATCTTTTCATGGAAATATTCTTTCGATCATTCTTGAATTTTACTCTACAAAACAAGATCATGTTGACAATTTGGACGTTAATAATTCTGGATAAAATAATTCTTGAACTTGTTTTATTGAATTCTTATATCATTGTCATCATCCTCATGTGTGGAATATTTATTAAAGATGAGTCTCAGCTATAACAGTGATGAAAAACCTTTTAAAATCATAAAAGATAGTAGATTTTATTTTCTACTTGACTCTTTTAATGGATTCTTTGGTTTCATTTGTAGTTAAACTTGATGTTCATTATATCTTATCGGTTTTAACATTTATTTGAGGCTAATGATAATTTATTACGCATTATCTTAGTCATAATATTTCTTCTTGAGCTAGTTGAGCTCACCCTTTCTTTTCTTGTTCTCTTTTTGAAATGAGAATATATTTGAGACGAGTCGAGGGAACGGAGTAATGGTCAGAGGATAGCATTAGTAGTCCTCATTATTACGTGAAATAGTGTGATAATAATTGTAATGAGGACTCCTTTTGAGTTTGTATAATATCTAGTAGACAATATTTGTATTCAAACTCACGATTGATGTCGTATTGTATACAGCACGATTATATTAGTAAGTTGTATTTAAATTCTGTACCATGTATCTGACTACCCAAGATGGGTGATGTATACCTAATTTTGGGGGCGTCATAGTTGGTATCAGAGCTTAGGGATATGATCCCTGGCTAAGATATGAGAATAGTACTAGGAGGGGAGAGACGGAATACCTTCGCTAGTATGACCTACCTAAGTTTATGTCTTTATTTTATTGGTGGAATTCACGAATATAGAGATAAATTGTTACATGTCAATTAACCTTTTGTTTTGTGGCGATGTCTGAAAATGACATCCGAGAATGTTGAGAATAAGCAATAGAGCACAGGCGATCGTTGATTCACCACATATCAATAATCGAGGATAATGTGCATCGGAAGGCGATAATCCTCATGAAAACAACAACAAACCGACCAAATGATGAATGATCAAATGTTGAGCTTTTATGCAATTTATGCAACAATGAAGCGACGACTCTCGCCCAAAACGTAGGTGGAAACACGGAAAACTCTCGGTGGTCACCGCTAAACATTTCAAGGAGCTGGGACCACCGGAGTTTAAGGAGAGCAAAACCACTTACGCGAAAAGCATGGATAAATGATTACAAGATATTTGATGTCTTGGGATGCTCCAGGAAGCAAAGGTTCCTTTACCGCCCTTTTATGTTGCGCGGAGAGGCAAATTCTTGGTGGGAATTCCAGAAACGACTCAACTTCTTCAGATGAAGATATCTTAGGAGAAGTTCAAGAGTCGTTTCAACGACAAATACTTTCACGAAAGTATTCGCCACATGAAGGAGGTGGAGTTTATCAAGTTGGAACAAAACAATACGACGCGTCGCAATACGAGGCAAAATTTACGGAGTTATCCCGGTTTGCGTCCCACTTGGTGGATAATGAAGAGAGAATGGCGCGAATGTTTTTAAGAGGTTTGAAGCCGGAGATACGTCAACATCTTATTTCTCATAAAGCGTGTTTGTATTAGGATGTTGTAAATAGGGCTCTCGATTAATGGAGCGCGATAACGAGTCAACGCAAACTAAAAAGCGTGGCAAGAAATTATAATACCGGCGAGAGTAGTCATCGTGAAGCGGTGACAACAAGCGTGAGAGGAATCAATAAAGGCGGATATGGTAACCACTTCGGTGGTAATCAGGCCAAAACAATAAGAATGGACATTTCAAGAAAAGGAGATTCAACAATGATGGAAAGCGTCGACAAAGACCAAAGACCCATTGTTAAGGAAGGAGAAAGACCACCTATCATATGCTTCAAATGCGAGAGAGAGGACACATCATCATCCTGCTGCGCCATGCCGTCAAAGCATGTTATAATTGTGGAAGAGAAGGTCACTTAGCTCGATTTTTGTCGCCATCAAGACAAATTCAACTAGGATGGAGGCACCAAAGGTTCGGAAAAGTCAAACCCAGTAGTCTGAGGAGAGCGTTTGTTGTGACCTCCCAGAGAGCAAGGAACCCGAATGAGGTCATCACGGGTAAGCTTATCATAAACTCTAATGAAGTCTATACTTTATTTGATCTGGGTTCTACCCATTCTTTTATTTCTCCTACTTGCGCTCATCGATTAAATTTGACTCAGGAGAAATTAGACTTTGACTTATCTGTGGAAACTCGTTGGGAGAAACTTTCATTACATCCATTTGTTTATAAGTCTTGTTTGGTTCAAATCGGTACCCTCACATTACTGTCGATCTTATTTCATTAAAAATACTTGCATTTGGCGTGATTCTAGGGATTGATTGGTTAACTACTTATCATGCAAAAATTGATTGTTTTCGTAAGGTTGTTAGCTTTCATATTCCTAATCAACCTATTATGCGAATTCAAACGACCAAACCATTAAAATCAATCACGGTCATCTCAAGCCATAAAGCTATTCGTTTATTGAAAAACGGATGTCAAGCTTTCTTAGCTCATGTCATGATTTAAACAAAATAACGTCCGTTTTGAGCGATATTTCTATTGTTAATAAATTTCCGACGTATTCCCAAGAAGAACTTCATGGCCTACCCCTAGAGCGTGAAATTGAATTTTGAATCGACCTTGAACCCGGTACAAAACCTATTTCCAAAGCCTCATATCGAATGGCTTCTATTGAACTTTAGGAGTTAAAGACCCAATTGCAGGAATTGTTAGACATTGGCTTTATTCGTCCTAAGTACTTCTTCTTGGGGTGCTCTGTTCTATTCGTGAAGAAGAAAGATGGGAGTATCGAATTTGTATTGATTATCGGGAGTTGAATCATGTCACCATCAAAAATAGGTATCCATTGCCGCGTATTGATGACTGTTTGACCGGATTGCAAGGAACCAAATTCTTTTCAAAGATTGATCTTCGTTAGGATATCACCAATTGAAGATTAGAACCGTGACATTCCAAAGACTTCGGAACTTCAGACGGGCATTATGAATTCCTAGTCATGTCCTTTGGATTGATTAATGCTCCTCACGCCTTCATGGATATGATGAACCGAGTATTCAAGGAATATTTAGATCACTTTGTGGTCGTCTTTATTGATGACATCCTTATTTATTCCAAAAGCCGTGAAGATCATGAACAACACTTGAGGTCGACACTCCAAAAGCTTCGTGAATATAAGCTTTATGCCAAGTTGAAGAAATGCGAGTTACGGCTTGAAGAAGTAGCATTCCTTGGGCACGTGGTATCAAGTCATGGAATATCATTGACCCAAAGAAAGATTGAAGCTATTCAAAGTGGGAACAACCTAAATCGATGCCGAAAAGACGTAGCTTTCTCGGTTTATTTGGTTATTATCGGAGATTCGTGGAAGAATTTTCTCGAATCGCTACTCCATTGATTTCATTTAACTCGAAAAGATACAAAGTTCGGTTGGAGCGAAGAATGTGAGAAGAGTTTTCAAGAACTCGAGAGGAGACTTATTTCAACACACATTACGACAATACCATCCGGCTCGGAGGATTTGTCATCTCTGATGATGCTTGGGCAAAGGTTGGGATGTGTTCTCATACAACATGGAAAAGTTATAGCTTTATGCCTCATGACAACTCAAAGAATATGAGAGGAATTATCCTACTCATGATCTAGAGTTAAGCATTTGTTGTCTTTTGCACTTAAAATTTGGAGGCATTACTTGTATGGGAGAAAGTGGAGATCTTTACGGATCATAAAAACCTCAAATATTTCTTCACTCAAAAGGAACTCAACATGTGACAACGACGTTGGCTTGAAGCTATTGAAAGATTATGATCATACCATCAATACCATCACGAAAAGTGAGCGTGGTGGTGACGCATTGAGTAGAAGATCATATGCAGAAATCGAGTGCGATATTGTCAACGCAAAGAGCCCATTTTGTGTGACTTGAAAAGGATGGAGATAGAGTTAAAGACTCGAGGGACGCATGTGATGATAAGCGAGTATCTGAGTAGAACCGACTTTAATCGATAAAGTTAAAAGGCGCTCAAGCTACGGACACGGAGGTGATGCGTATGAGGAAGAAAGTGCAAGAAGGTGCTATATCTAGGAAGCAAGAATCGATGAAGAAGGAATACTTGAGTCAACTCCGGACTTTGTGTTCTAACGATCCTCGATTTAAAGTATAATATCATGATGGGCGCACAAACACACCATTTGCAATCCATCTGGGAGTACCAAATGTATCATGATATTCGTCATACATTTTGGTGGAGCAATATGAAGAGAGAGATAAGTTGTTTATCTCAAGGTGTCTAACTTGTCAACGAGTTAAAGCGAGAGCATCAAGTACCAAAAGGTCCATTGCAACCACTTGAAATTCGGAATGGAAGTGGGAGCACATTACCATGGATTTCGTTCACGGTCTTCTTAAGGTTTCTCAAGGCATTGATGCGATTTGGGTCATTGTTGATAGATTGACCAAGTGCGCTCATTTCTTACCGACACGAGAAACTTATACACTTGAACGTCTTGCTCGTATGTACATAAGCGAGATTGTAAGACTACATGGTACGCCGGTATCCATAGTTTCGATCGAGGCCCAAGATTCACTTCACGATTTTGGGTTTGTTTGCAAAAAGCTATGGGCATGGACTTACGATTTAGCTCGGCATATCATCCTCGAGACGGACGGACGATCGAGAGAGGACTATTCAAACTCTTGAAGATCTATTAAGACTCGTGTCCTTGATTTGAGGGAGTTGGGACAAGTTCTTACCATTGGTGGAGTTTTCCTACAACAACAGTTATCAAGCAAGTATTGGCATGGCTCCATTGAGCGTTGTATGGAAGAAAGTGTCGTTCTCAATTATCTTTGGGATGAGGTGGGTGAAGCAACGTTGTTTGGACCGGAGTTGAGTACGTATGACTACGAAAAAGATTCAAACGATCCGACAACGTATAAAAACCTCACAAAATCGACAAAAGAGTTATCTTGATCTTCATCGAAAGGGCGTGGAATTCGATATAGGAGATCATGTGTTTTTAAGAGTTGCTCCATGGAAAGGAGTTACAAGATTTGGAAGAGAGGAAAACTTAATCCTCGATTCATCGGTCCATTTTAATCCTCGATCGAGTAGGAACTATGGCCTATAGACTCGCTTTCTGCTTAAATATGTCTCGTGTTCATAACGTTTTCACATATCCATGTTACGTAAATATGTGAAAGACCGAACCATATTATTGAGTTAGAAGCCGGACGAAATAGCGGAAGATTTGACGTATGAAGAAGTTCTGTTCAAATTTTGGATAAGAAGGAACATATTCTACGCTCAAGGTTATACCTCAAGTCAAAGTTTTGTGGAGGAACCACGATGTTGAGGAAATGACTTGGGAGTTAGAATCTGAAATGAAATCAAGGTATCCTTACCTCTTCGACATACCAGGTACGTACCCTAATTTCGAGGGCAAAATTTCATAAGAAGTGGAGGTTGTAAGACCCCAACTTTTATAAATAAAGATGAATTTTCTATAAATATTATTTTTGAATATTATGGAATAAATTTGATATAATGTTATAGTTGTGGGTAATATTTATAAATTTTGCAAAGTAAAGCAAGTTGTTATAAAATATTCGTTTGGTGGGAATATTCTTTTTGTCGGGAAATATTAAATGACGGCTCAATCATTAGTGGACCCCTAAGCGAAAGTATTGTCGTAGTTAGAAAAGCGACAAAATTATCTTTCTATAAAAATAATCATGAGGTGTTACCGTTAAAGCTGTTGAACTACCCGGTGGTAAAAGTACGATGTCTGGCATGTGGTTGCATAGTTGCACACGGTATTGATTATTGATGCTTACGTGAGAAGTCACTTAGCTATACTCAATTATTCACGATCATATCTCTTATATTATTGATTCAATTATTGTCACAAGATCATCGTATAATATGTTATATTATTAATTGAGGCGACAAGTTATAAATGATTAATAATTGTTGAAAGATTAAAAATGTGTTGATTAAAAATAAAATGATTTGTGGTAATATTTATTCAATCCTGATGTATATAAAAGTACATTATGAGACGTTTGTGGTAAGTTTGATTATTTTATGGGGGCCCATATGTCATCATCTAAGAGTCTCTTCGTCGATAGTAATTACCTTTGTGAATAGTAATTACCTTTGTGAATAGTAATTACCTTCGTCAATAGTAATTACCTTCGTCGATAGTATTTACCTTCGTCGATAGTAATTACCTTCGTCGATAGTATTTACCTTCGTCGATAGTATTTACCTTCGTCAATAGTAATTACCTTCTTCAATAGTAGTTGTCCCTTGATATTACCAAGAGTTAAGCGCCTCTTGATTGTTCCAAAAGTTAATTACCCCTTGAAATAGTATTTGTCTCTTGATATTACAAGAGTCATTTTGACCCTTCGTTAAGACCAAGAGCCACCCTCGGTTTTCTATAAATAGAAAGCTCATTCCTTCATTATTTCTTACGAATTCATTGAAACTCTAGAGAGAAACTATAGAGAGAAAGAAGAAAAGTATTCTACTACTTCACTTTTCCAATATTCGGTTCTTTAAGGTAGGGAATATTATTTGTTGTACCGTAAAGGGTGTTATTATTTTCTTATTCATGAAGAAGCTGTTGTTATTCCATTTCTTATTATTACATTGGAATAACTTTATATGCTGTGATATACCCTATACTTGGTGACATTCTTCTATTATTACATTGGAACATCACATGCGTGTGTTTTACAGGACTGGTTCCGCTCTTTATTATTATTACATTGGAATATCACATGCGTGTGTTTTACACTGCACTCGGGTTCCATTTTATTATTCCGTCTTTATTATTCTCGGCCGGAATATCCGTCTCATCTTATCTGTGCAGGACTGGTTCCATCATTTATTATTCGCATTTATTATTACATTGGAACATCTTGTCGGTGTGTGAATTTCACGACCGTCGGTTCCGTTATTATTATTCATTGGAATAACTTCGCTGTGCGATCTATCGCATGCGTGGTGATTTCTTTTGTTATTCCATTTTTTATTATACCCGGTTAGTTAAAACTTTGACTTCTATACTCCATGAAATTAGTAGAATATCCTTGATATTTGCGTTTCATCGATATCTTTTCAAGGAAATATTCTTCCGATCATTCTTGAATTTTACTCTACAAAGCGATGAGATCATGTTGACAATTTGGACGTTAATAATTTCTGGATAAAATAATTCTTGAACTTGTTTTATTGAATTCTTATATCATTGTCATCATCCTCATGTTTATATTATGTTGAAAGTCATCTGCGTGGCTGTAGTGCATAGATGGACTTGGTATGATTATGACGAGGATTATGATTATTGTAATCATGGTACCGTAATGTTACAAATGATGTGATGAAAGTCATCGTGGCTGTAATGCATAGATGGACTTGGTATGATTATGACCGAGAGACTATTGATGTAATCATGGCCGTAATGTTACAAATGATGTGATAAAAATCCTCGATTGGTAGTAGTGCATTGATGGACAGTTGTTGGCATGATCATGACCATTAATGAATACACAACTATTCTTGGCCCGTAGTGCATGAATAATTGTGGTCGTGATACTAAAGAATATCCTTGGCCGTAGTGCATGGGTGATTCGATGATGTGGAATATTTATTAAAGCTGAGTCTCAGCTATAACAGTGATGAAAAACCTTTTAAAATCATAAAAGATAGTAGATTTTATTTTCTACTTGACTCTTTTAATGGATTGCTGGTTTCGCTGTAGTTAAACTTGATGTTCATTATATCTTATCAGTTTAACACTGTTGTAGGCTAATGATAATTTATTCTGCATTATCTTAGTCATAATATTTCTTACTGAGCTAGTTGAGCTCACCCTTTCTTTCATTGTTCTCTTCAGGAAATGAGAATATAGCTGGGACGAGTCGGGGAACGGAGTAATGGTCCAGAGGATAGCATTAGTAGTCCTCACTATTCTGTGAAATAGTGTGATAATAATTGTAATGAGGACTCCTTTTGAGTTTGTATAATATCTAGTAGACAATATTTGTATTCAAACTCACAGTTTATGTCGTATTGTACACGACAGTTATATTAGTAAGTTGTATTTAAATTCTGTACCATGTATCTGACTACCCAAGATGGGTGATGTATACCTAATTTTGGGGGCGTCACAGTTGGTGCTCGTAGATATACTCAGCAAGTGGATGTGCACAACCCTGTCTTATGATAACTTGAGGTTGTATGTCATTAGACATCTTGTATGATAGTGACAAAACACCCTTGCAAAGTTAGGTTCGCCTCACCCTATTCGGTTCACCAAAATTAAATATCAAATGACGAATACAATACGACACACTTATCTAAAGCTCTCAATAAAATTATTTTCATACTATTTAGGAAAAATCTCAACAACTATAGACCACCTTCTATTTCCCTGTTACCCCCGCTCGACCCAACTACACTCTTGTTACCTGAAAGGAATTGTGAAGCAAAAGGGTGAGCACAATTAGCCCAGTAAATAAATATCATAACTAAAGATAATTAAATTATCAATAGCCTTCGTCAGAAATAAATCAGAGATTTAGAATATATGGTAGATGATAAAACTGTTCAACCATAGTTGTAGCAGAAACAACAATTCATTAGAAGAGTCAAATAGACCATAATGTTTATTATCTTCTCTATGTTAAAAGTCCACCAACAATGTTTTATTCCTGTAACATCAATCAACAGTTCCTGTCCGCAATCATATGAATAACTCATAATCATATTTGTGGTTCCAAATTCCTTTTGTCATCCAGGACAAAGATAATTTTCATCTCCTGTCTTTACCTGAAACGTCAAAGATCATGGTTATACCAAATCACAGTTCCTGTTCATAATCATACTAATAAATTCATCTTTGCACTACGGACCAAAGATATTCATTAACAGGTCATCTTTGCACTACGGGCCAAAGATATTCAACAACAGGTCATCTTTGCACTACGGGCCAAAGATATTCACCAATAATTCATCTTTGCACTACAGGCCAAAGATATTTAGCAACAAGTCATCTTTTCACTACGGGCCAAAGATATTCATATCTCAAAGAAATATATAATCATTTCAGAATTTATATAAATAATAATTATAACCATGTTGATCAATTCACCTTTGCACTTAAGCTAAAGATTATCGTTTATAAATTCAACGGTCATGATCATACCAGTCAACAATTCATCTTTGCACTACTGGCCAAAGAGAACCCACAGTCACGATTATACCAATAATCTACCCATCTTTACACTTGAGTCAAAGAGAAATTTCATCACTGGAATTATAAAAATGTTATATGAACAATATAATCAAAACATGGATTTAATTCCAAGAGTAAGATTCATAAATCAACGATTTCACAACACCTTAATCCAAATGTTATAAATCACTTAATAATCTCATAATCTAATATTATTAATATTACCACAATATTTTAATCATTTCTTAAACTTATAAACACTTTATTTTAATTGTTTACACTTTACTAATTAATGCATTTAATCATCCTAAAATGCCAAACTCATAAGATTTCATCACCAATAACCAAAACCCTCATCAAAAATCTGCATATACCTTATATAGGATTCTCAAGCCATAAAATCCTATTTTCCAATTTTGTTACTTCACATAACATATTTAATTCATTTACTCATAACTAGTCCATTTTCATGAAAAATATCAAATCAGTACAAATAAATTTTCTTTTCTGGGATTTAACAGAACATAGTCCCATATTGAACATATATTTTTAAGAATTTTTAAAATTCATTTACTATTTTTCATATGGGCCAAACTCGCGAATATTTAAACATTTATCAAAATTCCGAAATTTCTGAGGTATATTCGATATTATATAGATGTACTCCCAATAAAAATTTCATCAATTTTGGAGTTAACCACAAGGAGTTATAAGGGTTTACTTTTAAAATAGTCTTTCCCATAAAATTCATAACTCTTAATCTATACATCCAAAAATCGTCATTTTTTGACACAATCTAGAAAACTCATCAAATTATCATTTCAAATTTTTTCAGAATTTTTGAAGGTCGAAAAAATTACGAAACTGAAAAACATAATAACCTTTACAATGACTTACCATAATAATGACAATATCCCTTACCTCAAAAGAACAGTACTTCTGACTGGAATGTTGGCTATAACGCTGAACGAACTTGCACCGTATACCAACACTCAAAGTATCAAAATACTCACAAGAATACGCTCGATAATATAGAGAGAGAAAACTTCAGTTTCTGGTGTGATTTTTAATTCTAACCTAAGCACCCTATTTATAAAAAAAATGCTTAAAACATCAAAGTAGAAAATTTAATAAAATATTAATATATTTATTTTATTTTCCTACGCACACCTTGTCATCTGATTTCAGCAACTAACACATGCAAGTAGGGCCAACCAAAATGAAAAACATGTTTTTATCATTTAATGCAACAAAATCAATACAGACCCAATATTCCGGAACTTCAATAATTCATAATAAATAGCTCTTTTATCAAACAAATTCAAATCTTATGTCTGTTCCATAGGAAATTTAATTCTCTACAACTTTGCAGAAGAAAAATTTTCTAAATTCTAAACAAAAATTGACCGAAATCCACATACGGACGATTTTACAGGCTATAATCAAATTTCAGTCAAAAATTGTGTCCACCAACATGTTTAACATGTGTTTAGCATTTATAGTAACAAAAATACTCTTCCTCCTCATTCATTCATATACCACACATTCATTGTAAAAATATCACCATTATTATATTATTAAAATATAATAATATATTTAAGATAAAATCTCAACTTTCAACAATTATCACATTAAAAATTTTCTCCATCTATATCCACATAAAATGAATATTTTTCTTGTCATATAAATTAATAATTAATTATTCACAAATAATATTACAAAATCACAATAATGACAACCAGGCAGTTCCCAGGAAAGAGGGGGCTTTTCAATAAGGATTTCTCACTTCTTGGTAGCAATTAGATGACCAAACCTCTCCTCGATGTAACTTTCTAGACATTGCCAATAATGCTATCTAATAATATTAATCAAATAATATGAATTATTGATCTGATAATGAAAAATACTGTGCAGTGACAATTATTAAAATAACAATAATATAAAATATCAACGCAGCAATTATTGAACCAATAAAATAAAATATTGAACAGTAATTACTGTAATAATTATTGAGTAGTGCCTTCCTACGTAAAAATTTTTTTATCATGCTTCGTGAATAGTACTCATGAATAGTAACTCATGAATAGTAACTCGTGAATAGTAACTCATGAATAGTAACCCCGACATAAAAAATAAGAATTTCACAAAAAAAATCTTGCCAAAATTCCGGTATAATGATATTAAAATCAATTTAACCATTTACTGAATAGTAATTATAAGAAAATTGAATACTTTTATTTCATAAAATTTGGGGTCTTACAACTTAGAAGAGTGATTCAAAGAAAAGCCAAAAAAAATATGGCAAATGGTTTATGAAAACAAACAACAACTTCAACAACTTCAAAAGTAAGCAAATATTCAAGCCAAATGTACAAAGAGGAAATTTCAAAGAAAACAACTACAACTTCAAAAATGTCAATTCAAATAAAAATTCAAACACATGTTTTGAATGCAACCAACCTGGACATTTTAAAAAGTATTGTCCAAAATTAATCAACAACAAAGTTCTAGTAGCTGAGAAAGGTTGGGATCTAAGTGACAAAGAAGAAGTTGCCGAACAAACCGAAGAAATTACAAATCTTTGCTTAATGGCAGACAATGATTCATCACCAAGATCTGAGGTAAATTCTGAATATTAATTACCTAGAACTTCATTTACCACATATACATTAGAAAATATAAATGAAGAACATTATGAATTATAGGAAACTTACAACTATTTATATGAGAAAAATAAAATTATCAAAGAAGATTTTATTAGATTAAAAGTTTTTCTTAGAAAAATTAATTATAACTAATAAAAATCTTGAAATAGAAAATGCAAGTTTAATTATAACTAATGAAAGTTTAAATGAAGAAAAATTAGAAAATGATTTCTTATTAAAAAAGAAGAGTTAAAAATTTAAGAAAAGCGAATAAAAATCTTGAAATATAAATGCAAATTTAATTATTACTAATGAAATTATAAATAAAGAAAAATTAGAAAATATTTTATTAAAAGAAGAATTAGAAAAATAAATAAAGATCTTGAAATAAAAATTGAACACTCATTATTTCTATTAAAAATCTTGAAATTGAAAATTCAAAACTTTCTTTGTAATTAATGAAGATACTCAATTATAAGATCAAGGGTTAATTGAGGATATTAAATATCTCAAACTTGAGAATTTATATCTAAAAATAGAATTAGAGAAACATAATTTTTTAATTGATAATTTAACTAAAGAACATGATGATCTAAATACCATAATTCTTAAATTCACAAAAGAAAAGAAAATCTTGAATTCATGTTAAATCAATAAAGATGTGGATTTAATAAAGAATGACTAGCTAGGTTATATTGGAAAAACAAGTAAAATAGATGATAAAGGATTTTATTATGTTAAAAGTAAAGAAAAGAAAGTCATATATCTCCTTTCACTAAGTGTACTTACTGTAACATAAATGGTCATTCATTTTATATGTACAATACTAGAAATGAAAATTATAAAGGACCAAAAAAATAATTTGGGTTCCTAAAGGAACATACATAGCGGTTGTTCAAGACATATGACTGGAGACAAAGCAAAATTGAAAAATCTGCAAGCTACAGACTAGGGTGAGGTAACCTTTGGAGATAACAATAAAGGTAAAATAATTGGAGTTGGAAGTATCGGTAATAATCATATAACAATATCCAATGTTTAATTAGTCACAGGACTTAGGTACAATATTCTATTTATCAGTCAACTATGTGATAGTGTTTTTAAAATATCTTTCAGTACACAAAATTGCTCCATATTTGATCAAACTGGTTTTATTGTGTCTTAGATATAAAAATGTGTACACATGTGACCTAGATGTTTATTCTCACATAGATAACATTTGTTTTGTGTCTACAAATGATGATCCTTGGCTTTGGCATCGTAGACTAGGACATATCAACATGAAGCTCATAAATAACATTTCATCTATAGAACTCATTCGTGGTCTTCCAAAATTAAATTTTTTAAAATATCATATTTGTGACGCCCCCAAAATAGGTTCAGACAATCCATTTTGAATCGCCAAATACATACCACAAAATCCAAATACAAACTTTCCTATTTACAACTATTAACTTTCGTGCAAAACACGACAACATATATACTGTAAATTTTAATATAAATATTGTCCGTAGACAATATACACGCTTAAATAAAGTCTTCATTACAATTATTAAATGAAATACTGAGTGACTTCTTACGTAAGAATCAATAATCAGATATATTGTGCAATACTGTGTATTACTGTGCAACAACGCGTATTACTGTACTTTTATCATCAGGTATTTCAACAGTTTAATGGTAAAAGTTTTACCGTTATTTTTATAAAAAGGTTATTTATGTCGCTTTCTATATCCGAAAGTTATTCTGTTGTGGGGTTCATCAATGATTGCGTGTCGTACGAATATTCCCTAACCAAACGAATATTTTATGACAACGTGCTTACTTTGTAATATTTGAACATATCACCCGTAACTATAGTATTTATTAAATTATCACCTTACTATTTAGAAGAAAATTCAATATTTATTCATAAAAAGTTGGGGTCTTACAATATTTGCGAAGCGTGTGAACTGGGGAAAAAATTTCATGCATCTCATAAACCTAAATTCAATGTGTCAACTTCTCGACCATTAGAACTTTTGCATGTGGACCTAGTAGGACCCATTCCTAAATATATCATAGGTGGTGTTATATACATTCTAGTTTTGGTTGACGATTATTCTCGATTTACATGGGTTGATTTTTTGAAATTTAAAAATGAAGTTATTCACTCTTTTTCTGTTTTATGTAAAAAATCAGAATTAATAGGGAAGCTCTATTATTTATATTCGGTTTGATCACAGAAGAGAATTTAAAATTTCTGATTTTATTATGTTATGTGATTAGCACGGTATAAGTCATAACTTTTTTGCTTCTTACACACCACAATCAAATGGTGTGGTTGAAAGGATCAAAAAATTAAATTTTACAAGAAATGGCTAGTACTATATTAAATGAATATCGTCTTCCTAAATTAATATTTTTGGTCTGAAGTAGTGGCAACATCATGTTACATTCTAAATAGAGCTTTATTAAGACCAATTTTGTTTAAAACTCCCTACGAGCTTTAGTACAAAGGAACTCCAAAAATAAATTATTTTTGTGTTTTTGGGAGCAAATATTTTATTCTAAACACTAAAGGGCATTTGTTTAAATTTGATCCCAAATCTGATAAGGGAATATTTCTGGGATATTCACTTAATAGTAAAACATACAGAGTCTTTAACAAAAGGAGTCTGGATGTTGAGAAATCAATGAACGTAACATTTGATGAATCACAACCTCCTCCCAAATATAAAGAGTTAGTTGACAGTGATGTTGTCATTGAAAATATTCTCAGAAATATGGAGAAACCAAAACTAGATAATACATCTCCACCTATCAATGATAACCCTCTTGAAAATCCTAATCCTCAGTTGAATGACTTGCCCAAAGAATCACATATTATTAAAAATCATCCTATAGAAATTGTGATTGGTGATATTGATAAAGGAATTCTTAATAGATCACAAGCACATAACTTGACTAGTTATTTATCCTTCTTATATCAAATTGAGCCTAAAAATATAAAAAATTCTTTATTGGATGAGGATTGGATAATAGCCATGAAAGATGAACTTGAACACTTCACTAAAAACAAAGTTTGGGAACTAGTTCTAAAACCCAATGATGTTTCAATAATTGAAACTCAATGGGTTTTTTGTAATAAATTGTATAAAAATGGAACTGTAGTACGAAACAAAGCAAGACTTTTTGCACAAGGATATAATCAACTTGAAGGTATTGATTATGATGAAACTTATGCTCTTGTTGCTAGAATTGAGTTTATTTTTATGATATTAGCATTTGCATGTCATAAATATTTCAAGTTATTTCAAATATATGTTAAATTTGTATTTTTAAATTAATGGTGTTATTAAAGAGGAAGTTTATGTTAAACAACCTCCTGTTTTTGAAGATTTTGATCAACCTGAATATGTTTGTAAATTGCATAAAGTTTTGTATAGTTTGAAACAAGCCCCTAGAGCATGGTATGAGCGCTTAAGTAAATTTCTGCTAGAAAATATCTTTAAAAGGGGTGTTGTAGACACTACTTTATTTACTAAATATAAAAATGATAATATTCTCATTATACAAATTTATGTTGATGACATCATTTTTGGTTCTACTAATATTAGTATGTGCAATGATTTTTCTGAAAGCATGAGTAAAGAGTTTGAAATGAGTATGATGGGAGAATTAAACTTCTTCATCGGCTACAAATCAAACAAAGAGAAAAAGGTATTCATATTTCTCAATCTAAATATTTCAAAGAAATGATTAAGAAATTTGGATTAGAATCTGTGAAACCTCTTAATACTCTTATGTCAACTACTGATAAATTAACTGCTGATGAAAATGGTAAAAGTGTTGACTCAAAGAAATACAGAGGGAATGATTGGAAGTCTGCTTATTTTAGAAGCATATCTATATCAAAATCTTTTGTAAAAAAAGGGAATAGTCAGAGTTAGTTTATTTTATGTACCTGTGAGAAAAACGAGTAATTCTTCTACCAAGACCAGAGTTCTAGAGAAGTCAGCTGGGAGTTGAGTCTCTAGTAAACTTGTGAGGTGAGGAAGAGGTTGTTGTTTCAAGACCATATCATAGAATAGAACTGAATTCAAAAGAAGGTACAACTAAGTTTGAGGAGGGAGCTGAGAGCTTGTTGTCCAAGATAGGTAGTTGTAAATAGTTGGAAGTTTATTTATAAAACTTTATAAAGGTTTTTTCGCCTGTTGAAGGAGTATTTATTACTAATAATAATAGAATCTCAAGTCCTGGAGAGGAGCTTAAGACTAGACGTAGCAACATACCCGGGATGTATATTGTAAACTAGATAAATTTTTGTGCATTGTGTGATTAAATTTTTACTGTCTTGCATATTAATTTTTAAACACTGCAAATTAATTATCTACAAATTCAAAAAGGCTTGATATAATTTTTAATATGTAATAATCTGCTCAACCCCCTTCTAGATTATTATTGAATTTTCAAATGATTAGTTAATTATGCCTAATTAATATATTGTCATTTAATTAACTGTATTATACAGTAATACTAATTCACCTAACAACTCCACCAAACATACATCAAGTGAACCTTTTACATGATAATCATGTGATAATATAAACTCTACTTCTGGTTAATTTAGCTTCGGACGATGGAGTTTAAAAATATTTTAATTCCAAGGAGGAATTAAAACCTAGCCTGGTTGGTTGCATTAATTATTCATCAAACACCATTTTGCCTTGAGTGTTAAGAAAGAGGGTCTACGACCCCCAAAGGCGGACCTACAGCAGGGAAGAAGGGGGCACCTGACTCTACTGAATTTTCAGGGGGTCAGGGGGCATATTAGAAAAAAAAAATTAAGAGGGTTTAAAGTGAAATTTCATATGTATATTTAAAAAACTAAACCACCAATCCCTAATTCCCCACTGGCCCAACTTTTCTATTCATCTATTCTACAACAGAGAGTGAGACTCAGAGTCAGAGGGTAAGTAAGTAACAAAGAAAAAGCCAAGTAACCAACAACGTCAGTGCAAATCTCAACAGAGCAAGCGATCACTCACCAATCACGATCCGGATTTGAAAATTCAAAATTATATTTTAAATTTAGTTTTTTTAATTTCACAAATTTAATAATTTCTTTAGGAATTTTTGTAATTGTTTATGGATTTTTCTTTTTTGTATTTTTATAAAATTAGGGCTTTTTACTTCTTAAAGCAACACTACAACAATGAAGAGAACTCCATCAAATAAAATTTCTTCAAGTATGTGTTTCTAATCTATTTTTACATTCTTTAAATTTTGTAATTTATTTTTTAATGTTACTTGTTAGTGGTTTAATTGAGATCGTTTATTCTTGGTGTTAACTGCTAATTACACTTGACTATTCATATTGTATATTGATTTGTTTTGATGTTGAATTAGTTTTTTAAATATTTATTGATTTTTAGGCATGGACATACGTAATTGGGTTACAACAACTAAACGTACAAAATTTGAATCTATTCATGAAAATGTCTAAGCCGAAGGGACTAGTGAGGAACATGTCACTACTGATATTCACTAAGAAACTCACCCGCAAAGTGTTAACCCCCAAACCCAAGTACCAGAATCTTTTGCCCAAAATATCTACTTCCAAACTCATACACTGGTATCTCATTCCCTTAATATTGAGGGGGATCCTAGTAAAAACCACCAATAAGTTCTTATCCTGCTAGTGAAAGAGAGAATTTTTGAAGAAATTATTTACTTAGGGGCCCGACTCAACCAATACCTCACAAATTTCCATATGCACTAAATAGTGGAATTGCTCGTAAATTCCACAAGAATTGGTAAAAAAAATTATCAAAGTTGGTTGGAAAATAGTTTGAGTGAAGATGCTCTATTTTGTTTGTGTTGTTACTTATTTAAAATTGATCATGATAACCAATGTGGTGTGTAAGAACCCTAACTTTTATGAATAAAGATTAATTTTCTCGAAATATATTTTTAAATATTATGGTGTGGATTTGATATAATGTTATAGTTGTGGGTAATATTTACAAATTTAGGAAAGTAAGCAAGTTGTTAAAAAATATTCGATTGGTCGGGGAATATTCGTTTTAACAGGGAATATTCGTACGACGGCACAATCATTGGTGAACCCCACAACGGAAGTATTTTTGGAGTTAGAAAACGACAGAAATATCTTTTAATAAATTAACGGCGAAAGTTTTACTGTTAACTGCTGAAATACTCGGTGGTAAAAGTACAGTAATACTTGTGGTTGCATAGTAGCACACAGTATTGTACAATATCTTTGATTATTGATGCTTACATGAGAAATCACTCAGTTATAATCAATTATTGCTACAGTAATTGATGCATAATATCTCTCATATTATTGATTCAATTATTGTTATAGTATCATCTGTATAATATTTTATATTATTAAATCAATAATTGAGACAACAAAGTTATTCATATTATTATTTACATTATTGACGATGTCTAGAATGTTCTGTTGAGAAAAGGGGTTTGGTCACCTAATTGCACGCCAATAGGGAGAAATCCTTATCGGAAAGCCCCCTCTTTCCTGGGAATGATCTGGTTGTTAAATATTGTGAGTTATAATATTAATGATGAATAAGTTCATGTTGATTAAAGATGAAATTGATATTTTAATTGTGTTGGGATTATTAGTGTTAATGGAAATCGATATTTATTTCGATAATAATTGATTTTTGGAGGTTAAATTGACCAATCAGGTAATTAATCGGATAAATGAGCAATTAATTATTATTAGTTCACATGCATATAACTATTTATTCACATGAATGGAACTGTTGATTCACATGTATGTATTATTGATTCACACGCATGTACTATTAGGGGAGGTGGTGCAAGTTTGATAATACTTGTAGGACTGAATTAAAAATAGAGGAAAAGATGAAGGTACTATACTGTAATAATTCGAGCCCCAAAACGTGAAATTATCGAAACTATGTTTTCCTATAAATAGAAGCTCATTCTTCTTTCATTCTCACCAATTCACTAATACTCACCAGAGCAATTATAGAGAGAGAAGCTATAAAGAGAAAGAAGAAGAGTATTCTGCTACTTCACTATTCTAGTATTCAGTCTTCTTCTAAGGTAAGGAATATTATTTTGTTCAGTATTCGTATAAAATAATATTTTCTTCCATACTCTGTAGTATGTAAGTAATATTATTTCATTTTGTATTCTTATTTTTATACTCAATTTGTTAAAGTATTGCTTCTATACTCTGTGAAATTAGTAGAATATCTTTAAAATTTGCACTTCATCTAGTATCGTTTCACAATGATATTTTTCTGAACATTTTTGTTAAATTTTAAGCTTTTCATGTCGGAATACTATTCGCGGGGTACTATTCATAAAGTACTATTCATTCAGGTACTATTCACCTGGGGTACTATTCATAATAAAACATTAATTTCTTTTTTGTTCAAATCATTTTTGTTACAATATTATTTTTGAAATTTACTCCACAAAGCAGTATCATGTTGACAATTTGGACATTATTGAATTCGGGATAAATTGAATTATAAATCTTTAAAAATTTATCCTTTGCTTTCTTTTAATTGAATTCTTATATCATTGTCATCATCCTCATGCTTATATTGTGATGAAAGTCATATTTGGCCCGTAGTGCATAGATGAACTGTTGTTTGGTATGATTATGACCAGGGATTATTTGGTATAATTAATCATAACCGTAATGTTACAAATGATGTGGTAAAAGTTCTCATTGGCCCGTAGTGCATTGATGGATAGTGGTTGGCATGATCATGGCCATTGGTGAAAACACGAATATCCTTGGCCCGTAGTATATGGATAATTTGTGGTTGTGATACTAATGAATATCATTGGCCCGTAGTGGATGGATAATTCAGTGATGTGGATTATTTATTAAGCTGAGTCTCAGCAATAAAATTGATGATAAACTTTTTAAATCATAGAAGATAGTAGATATCATACTCTACTTAACTCTTCTAATAGATTGCTTATTCCGCTGCAGTTAAACTTGATGTTTATTGTATTTTATCAGTTTAACACTGTTGAAGGCTAACGATAATTTATTCTGCATTATCTTAGTCATAATATTTCCTGCTAGGCAAGTTGAGCTCACCCTTTTGCTTTCATTGTTCTCTTCAGGAAATGAGAACGTAGCCGGGACTAGTCGGGGAACGGAGTGATGGTCCGAGATGGTGTTATAGTAGTCCTCATTATTCTATAAAATAGTGTTGTAATAATTTTAATGAGGACTCCATTTGAGTTTAGATGTTGTCTAGAAGACAATATTCGTGTAAAAACTCTCAGCTCATGTTGTATAATTAAATTTGTATTTGTATTTTGTACCATGTATTTGGCGACTCAGAATGGGTGATGTATATCTATTTTTACATTGGGGCGTCACATGGTGGGGATGCATTTGTTGGCGGGGGATTTAGAAATTGGAAGAAGATGGATAAATTGAAAATACATGTTGGAGATCATGGTAGTGTTCATCGTAAATGTGAACAAGCTTGTCGTGATTTATTGAATCAACCTCAACACATAGATATCAATCTTGCTAACATAACTGAGCAACAAATGATCGATTACCATCTTCGATTGCTGGCACCAGTTAAATGTCATTTCTTTTAAAAAAAAGGATTGCCTTTTTGTGGTCACGATGAGTTAGAGGGTTCAAGAAAACGAGGGCTATTTATTTCTCAACTAGAATTTCTTTTGAAAAATAATGATGAGGTGCGTAAAGTTGTCCTAAAAATACTCCAGATAATCATAAATTGATTGCACACTCAATCCAAAAAGATATTTATAGAGCCGCTGCATTTTTGACTACACAAGTTATCATTAAAGAAATTGGAGATGGGTTTTTTTCTTTGTTGGTTGATGAGGCTCGTGATACATCAATCAAAGAACAAATGACAGTGATTTTATGATATGTGGACAGGTATGGTTATATAATTGAGCGATTTCTTGCCATTATTCATGTTCCTAAAACTTCTTCTTTGACACTAAAAGCTGATATTGATCAACTTTTTTCTAAACATGGATTTAGCATATCACGTGTGCGTGGCCAAGGTTATGATGGAGCTAGCAATATGTCAGGAAATTTTAAAGGTCTTAAGAGTTTAATATTATTTGAAAATTCATGTGCTTTCTATATTCATTGTTTTGCACATCAGCTTTAGTTGACACTTGTTGCAGTTGCTAAGAAACATAAGTCATTATGTTCTTTCTTTGATTATCTTGGATTGTTAGTAAATGTTGTTGGGGCTTCTTGCAAACGAAAAGATATTCTTCGATTGAAGCAATTTCAAAAAGTAGCTGAATGAGTTGCTAGTGGCGAAATCAAGAGTGGACGATGTTTGAATTCAGAAACAACAATAAAACGACCTGGAGAAACGCGTTGGAGTTCACATTTTAAAATAATTTTGAGTGTTATTAACTTGTTTTCTCCAATAATGGATGTGGTCGAGTTTGTAGTAGATGATGTTGAATGGGAGAAAAGTACAGAAGCTAGTACACTTTTGAAATTCATGCATTAATTTGAGTTTGTGTTCTTGTTACACTTATTGAAAGGAGTCATGGAAATTAAAAATGACTTATCACAAGCCTTACAGAGGAAAGATCAAGACATCATAAACACAATAGCTCTTGTCAATGTAACCAATCAACGATTACAATGCACGAGAGAAAACGGGAATGATTCGTTAGCAAAAACTTGTGAATTTTGTGCATTGCATAACATAGTTGTCCCAAGGATGGAAGATATTTTTGTGTTTCTAGGAAGACCACGACGCAATATTGAAGAAATCACAAACCTTTTCAATTATTTTTCATTGTGATTGATAGTCAACTTGGGGAGTTGAATGGTCGTTTTGATAACGCAAATACAGAGTTACTTTCAAGTATAGCATGTCTTGACCCGCGTGACTCTTTCTCGACATTTGACAATAAAAAATTAATTGAATTTGCGAAACTTTACCCTTCAGAATTTGATGATATGGAACATTTGGCACTTGATGGTCAACTCTAAAATTATATTGTGGATATGAGATACGATCCCAATTTTTCTAGTATAAAAGGAATTGGTGAATTGGCTCAAATGTTGGTTCAAAAAAGAAAGGATGATGTGTATCCCCAAGTCTATTTGTTGCTGAAATTGGCTCTACTTTTGCTCGTTACTACTGCAACTGTTGAAAGGACATTTTCAGCCATGAATATCATGAAGAATGAACTCCGTAACCAAATGGAAGATGAATGGATCATGAATGACTGTTTAGTAACATACATTGAGCGTGATATTTTTGTAACTATTAAAAATAAGGCTATCATGTAACAATTTCAAACAATGAAACCTCGAAAAATGTTATTATAAATAATATTTGAGGAATGTTTAGTTTTGTAAGTTATTTTATGAAATTATTATTCGTAATTTATTTATTTTTTAATTTGATCCACTGAACTATCAGTCTGGATCCGCCCCTGACGGCCCCTACTAATGACTCATGTCTCTTAAACTTTAAGCTAACACCATTATTGCATGCTTGTAATATATAAGAATTTAAAACACAGTTTTGAGTTTAAATTTGAGATACTTAATATTTTGGGATTATTATTTCTATATGTATTTTTGATATTTTTATATAATTCTTTCTCATATGAAGGTGGAATCTACTGTATACTCATATGAAAGAAAATCATGTGAAAATAACAAAAATACTTATAAAAATATCAATTTTATTAATTTATTTATTTATCTGTTGCTTGCTACAATATGATTGCTTTAAAGTGGCTTTGGTGCTGTAAAAGTGGTACCATATGACAATTAAATTAATTGCGAATAATAAAACCTTAATCAATAAGTAACTCTTCTAAGGTCTATTGTAGGTGCGTACTATTTATACAGGTGACTTTATTACACTATTTTCTTTTTGCAGCCATAGAGATTTTGAAACTCCTAAAAAATGTAAGACAATAATAAGAAAGATTAAAAAAAATAGAATAATATTTTCATGTCAACCAATACAAATCCACCAAATTAACCTTCTACTAGTAAACTTGAAGTATATATAGAATAATATTTTCATGTCAACCAACTCTTGTGAATTTCAAGTTGCAACTTGCAAGCTAACTGTTTTAAACAGGTCCATCTAGCATTAAAATTGACGGTCAAAAAATAGTTGAGAATTTGGACATTGTGGGAAGAGTTTGGTTCCCTAACCCCATCAATCAAGCTAAGACAATAAATAATTACATTAAGTCTATTATTAGATCGCTCGCATACGCAAAGAGACTTATTTAAATAATTAAGCAAAGATTCAGTAGCCCTTTCTTAATTAGGCCAGCCACTTGTCAAACAAAATCAGTTGCTTTTTCCTCAGCTAGCCATAGCCTGCAGGGCACTTACCATAAAGTTGGGAGTCCTTTTTACTTATAAGTTATATCATCGAGTCACAATATCTAATATGGGGTTTATTTTCAAGAAGTCCTATTCTTACCTTCAAAATCATTTTTCTTTACTTATTTTCTTCCATTTGCTAATTATATTCAAAGCTAAAGCTCAAACCCTAGAAAATCAAAAGGCTTCAAACAATTCGGTTTCTGCTATTTTTGTGTTTGGTGACTCTACGTCGGATCCTGGAAACAATAACTACATTACGACTCCTTTCAAGAGCAACTTTCCTCCTTATGGGACAGATTTTACAAACCAAACGGCCACCGGAAGGTTTACTAATGGACTTCTTGCTAATGATTTCATCGGTGAGTACTTAAAATATTTTAGGTTTAATTTTTTATTTTATTTTATTCATATCTGATTGTGCGAGCTGGTATTGGTAAGTATATATTTTTAATTTTCCAAGTGCAGCTAGGTATGTTGGTGTCAAAGATTATGTGCCTCCATATTTGAACCCTTCACTTAGCATGGATGAGCTGATGACCGGAGTCAGTTTTGCCTCTGCTGGATCTGGCTTTGATCCACTCACACCAAGAATAAGCGTCTCCTCTCTCTTTCTCTAGTTGCAAATATTTTGCATGCTTTTTCCTTCATTCTTGAGGATTTCTTTTTCCCAACTAAACTATGAATTATTAATTCTTCCAACACAAAAATATTTTTATAACCTAAACTCCGATTAATAAATCATAACCCCTGGTTAATAAACACTTAACTTTTATTTTGATTAACATCGGCTACTGACCCTAAGCGTTTTTTTTACCGTCCACTACTATTAATAGATAGCGGACATCAATTTTTAGTTTCTAATCCTTACCCTTTATTTTTGTTTTCAATGGTATTGATAATGTATGCGCCCTATAAGAATTTATAGCAAATACATACTATAAATCATTACTCGTATATATATATATACTCTTTTCAGAAATAGAATCTCATTTAATTATCATTTTTTTAACAAACAAGAAATCCGACTTTTCAATAATAATAATATAAAATAACACAATATCTTTATCATCATAATTTTTTTGTCAAACCACACTACTTATAAATGAGTAAATTCTTATTTTTAAGGGTGTACATGTAACAAAAAGATATTGTTAACATTGGAAAATTTTGCAAATTAAATAGGACTTTTTTTTATGGAACAAATTAAAGCACATGTTTTTGTCAACTTGTTGGTGATTAGATCACCAACTCCCCTTTCAATTCTACATTTATAGTCTAACCTGCACGCATGGAAACACTATTCACTGATTTGAGGGTTTTGTTTGATATTTTAGAATGTGATTTCGATGTCAAAGCAACTGGAGTATTTTAAAGAGTACCAAACAAGACTTGAAGTCGCGGTTGGGAAAAAAAGAGCCAAACATGTCATAAGTAATGCATTGTTTCTTGTTAGTGCTGGTACAAATGACTTCATTGTCAATTATTACACTGTGCCAATTCGAAGGAGGAGCTATGATATCCATCGGTACATGGACTTCTTGGTGAAACAAGTGCATCAATTCATGCAGGTTTTTATTCCACCAAACAATTATTTACTGGCAATCTCCATTAATTTCTTCTTTTTGTTATAAAACAATTATTTCATATATCCTTCTACTTAATAAATAAAATATCAATAGTAGCATCAGCTTCTGTTTAATAATAAACTGAAGTGCATATATATATATATGTGTGTGTGTGTGTGTGTGTGTGTGTGTGTATGGTCTTATTAACTATCATAATAAATAAAAATACTGATATACATGCACTACATCCCACTAAAAGTGAGAGCCATGTTTTTTTTAGTTACTTTTTCCCCCCTTGAATACCAAGTTTTATGTTTGACGCACTGGACATAATTTCTTTCAGTAGATTTTTTAAAATTAAAAATTTTACTCTAAGAAATCGTCAAACAAGTTTAGTAGTCTACGTCTAATTAAGCAAATATTCTTATTAATTATATGCATGCAGGGTTTGTGGGATGAAGGAGCACGGCGGATTGGAGTTGTGGGGCTGACACCGATGGGTTGCTTGCCGATCGTTATCACCCTTTATTCCGATAGCCCGATTCAAAATCGTACTTGTGTTGAGGATTTATCCACCGTTGCAAGGGAATTCAACATCAGGCTTCAAAATGAATTGAATTCCATGCAATCTGGCTTAGCACATTCTGGCTCAAGAATAGCTTATTTGGATACCTATACACTCATTGCAGACATGACCATGGGCCATAAGTTTGGTGAGTTTATCATTCCTTTCATATACTCAATATCCTCGTGTACACAAAAGATTATCGCATTTGACTTTTAATTTTTTCAAACTAGACTCTAATTTTCGGTACCAAGGTATCATATTTTTTACCTATATATGTAAAAGAAAATTAATAGGCCATTCGTAGTCTTATTTTAACTTCTGAAAATCAAATTACAAAATCCAAAAATCCTAATTGACCTACTTGGCTACTTCATTTAATTTAGCTAATCACATCAATTTGAAACGTTAAGATTTTGCTAATGATTTCAAATAGTGATCGATGCGACTCTTTTTTGTGGAACTAACGTAATATATAGCATGTTCGAGCAAGTCCATAACCATGCATGCAATAATATTTCCCATTAATATCAAGTTATTTTTTAACTCTTTTTGTGTCTCAGACTTTGATGAGGTTAGCAGAGGTTGCTGCGGGACAGGTTTATTAGAAGCATCATTCATCTGCAATCGAAATGTGGTGGTATGTGGAGATGTATCTAAATATGTATTTTGGGATTCCATACACCCAACTGAAAGGGCTTACTATCTTTCCTCTAAGTCCTTTCAACCTGCTATTGATTCCATTATCAAGGACTAATTTAGCAGTGTAAATCTAAGTTAATACAGTAAACAATTGATTGAAATATAACGTTACAACTGCATGCCAAAAACGTCAAAGAAACTATGCTGATCGATGTAGCTAGCCAAATACCAATCAACTTAATCCATTGTATTGAATTTCAATTTTAATGCAATATTATTCAATTATTCACATTGACTATTTCTTCTGGCATCCTCAATCCGAGTATTCCATTAGCCTAATCGTGAGATGATTATGGATAAGTTTCTGGTTCCCCTCCATTATATTAATCATGCAATGCAATTTTTCTCAATTTAGCGATACAAATAGTAATTTTCTAGTGACAAAGCTGATAATAAGTTTACTAGTGTATTTGCGTCGTCCCTTATCATTTCAACTAGTGGAAATTAAGCAGCCAAAAGGAGGGACTCCTACCACGGCAACTCTCTTTGCTCCTAGCTAGACGATTCATTCCCTTCAAAATAAACAATCAAAAACAGATTATTACAGACATGAATTTATATATAGAAATTGAGAATTAAGCAATCTAAAGAGAAGTGTGTGTTTGCATGTATAACCTTTAAGCTACACTTATTATTATGACAACATCATATTTGTTCTGACAATATCAGTTGCGCCCCTGCCACATCATTAATTTCTTAGGAAATATTTCTGTTTGTAAAAACAGTACCCTAATAAACTAGTTTAGGACAAGATGCGGGGTTGAGTTTTTTCTAGAACTTGTTGAACAACTCACTCTTTTAGTTTTTACACTGCGGAAAGGCCCACATTGTCATACATTGTGTGCCTCGTCTTATTATTTGGGAGAAGAGACAGGAAGAGAGATCACCTTAATATATATATATAGCACGAAACATCCGAGAAATCAAGTAATTCTGGTTTTCTTCCAAGCTGAATGGCTTTGGACGCGTAGGTTCTGCAAAGTAGTTTTGGATGAAGTCATTTGATCCAAAACTTAAAGCGTTTTTTATGATTTCTACAGCTTGTATTTCTCCCACTTGTTGCCTCAGCTGGATCTTATAATGCATCACTTGTTTGGAAACAGATAACACATTCTGTTTTTCGTATTACCAAAAAGAAAATAAGTTAATTTACTTGATATATCTTTGAATCATAGCAAAAAAAATTAATTAATTATATATCTAAACATGATTAATTTTGTGTTCTTAATATGCGATGTCAATAATATTGGGACGCAGGACTTACGGAGAGAGTGGCTGTAAGGTCATCTTAACCAGAACCAGCTGATGCAAAACTATATAACACCATGTAGAAGATCTACCTTCTTGATGTTTTTTGGTTCAAGAAATTAATCGTCTAATTATATTTGTAAAGCCAAATGCCTCCCCTCCGATCATCTATAAAAAGAAAATTTTTAAAAAAACGTTAGATTTAACAAACAAAAAACATGCTAATTAGATTTTGCAATTTAGCAATAGCAAGAAAAAAAATAATGTTTCTCCACTTTTAGATCTTGGATTCTTTTTTTTTTAAAGCGTGCATGCATGATATCACAAGACTTATAGACTATGTTCGTAAGAATTATAATTCCGATATTATAATTCATGAGATTATAATCTCAAGACTATTAATCCTATTATTTTAATCTCGGAATTATAATTATAATTATAATTTCAAGACTATTAAGCTATTTTATAATCTCTAAACTAATAATCCGTCTAAATTTAAAAATAAATAAGACATTTGAAATTAATAATTTTATTTTTATATAAAATCGACTCCAACATATAATAAGTCCTCCATTAGTAAACCTCCCGGTGGAGCTGTCCTTCCCATTACTTCTAATGGTAGTGGAAATATGATTATTGTTGCCAGGATAGGATCTACAGTATTAGAATCACCAAACACCAAATTAGCTGTAACGACGGTCAGTCTCTATACCGACGGCCAGACTATAATCCTCAGAATAGGCTATCTAAAGACATGTACTGACTGTCACCCTATGACCGTCGCTAAAATTTCTATTGCTACAGTTCCGGCCCAACCGTCATTAAAGCTCGTCAAATTTCTGAAAACACGGATCATATTGTATAATTACTCTTTCCTGATACCTCCCTAATTAGCTTCCCAACCATTTCTGTAGGTTGCACTTGCCGTGGCATCACAGCCAGTGATAAAACAACCACCAGCACAGCCACTGTCAATCTCAGTTTCATCGACGACCAACCGCCTGTTAATAATTAAGTACGTAAAACTAGTGAACCACCTTCAAGCTCAGAAAAATGATCCTCAAGAAGTTAAATAATTGTTGGTTCTGAGCTGGGAGAAATTAGTAAACGTCCATATTTTCCGATCTCTTCATTGATTAAGGCACATATATAGGATCCGATTGCATTGGGTCGAGCATTTCATTTTTTGATTTAAAAAAGAAAACGAGACACGTTCGATCATTATTGTGATTCCATGTCTATCCACCTAACACAGTCTTGGGTTCTTGGCATCCTGCAGCTAGATTTAATTGAAAATTTCTTGATAGACTACAAACAGAGATCTAGAGAAGAAAGTGTTGAATATTGATAGGTATTCATTGGTTTTGTATTTAGATGATAGAAAGCAATGGTTTCCATGGTGGTTTCAATGGAGAGGGAAAGATGAGAGGGAAGTGAGAGGAGATTGGGGTGAAGGAGGAAGTGAAAAATCATTATTAGCATTATTAATACGAGTATATATCGGGACTTTTTAGTCAACTGCAAAATATTAATTATTATATTTTTATAACATTTCTTTTTAATTTTTTGATTTTATTTTATAATATTTAATTTCTATTTTACCCTTTGCCCTTTGGAAAAATGGATGATTGGGGCTCACCGATAGGGATGTAAGACGAGTCAAGTAGTTCGGTACTCGACTTGAGATCAGTTCAAAAATATAATCCAAAATTCGAATTTAAAGTTGATTCGAGTCGAATTTGATCCTTACTCATTTTCTGTTTAATAATACACGAGTCAAATTCGAGTATACCAGTATTCACTCAGATTATGGTTCGAGTATTTTATTTTTTCTTGAATCATACTCGATATATGCTCGATAGATCATATTCAAACACTGCTTTGATCCATACTAACAAGCTAAATATGTGATATTTATATCAGTCTTTATAATTTATAAAGTGTAGTATTAAATTGTGTAAGCTTGTACTTGAATAAATCATATTGATTGTCAATTTGTATTATATTATTTATAATTTCTTTACATAAATAAAAGTAAAAAACTTTTATATATAAACATTAGTTCAATAATCAATTTAGTATGTAGTGGTTTACTATTAAGTGAAATGATTCATATTCGAAACTCAATTTGAAGACTCATGAGTAACTCGTTTTGTAAACGAGACGAGAACTTACGAGCCCGAGTAGATCCAAGTTAGACATAGCAAAATATGGGTTTGGTTTGGTACGTTTTGGTTTACAAAAAATAGTTATGGGTCCAAATAAGAACTAAAATCACATTATCCATTTTTAATATGATTTATATGAGTTGAACTCAAATAGTTATAGTTTAATGTAGGTCGACCCATATTTTACTTTTTGAAATTTATGTACTTTCTCTCTTTCCATCTTTCTTTAATTATTAATCTCTCTAATTTTCTCATACATTATTTTTTTTAAATAAATTAATATATTTTCTGTCTCTAAAATTTTTATGTTTCTCTCTCTAGAAATTTGTACTTTCTATCTCTATAAATTTTGTACTCTCTCTCTCTCTCTCTAAATTCTTTTATACATTTTCTCTCTTAATTCTTTATTCACTTGTTTTCATTGTACTTTATCGGTCTAGTTCAATATTAGTAGTAATACGACAAAATAAATATTATTGTTTCAATAAATTATTTGTTTTACATGAGGCGCAACACATAGCATATTTTTAATTTGGGATAAATATTTTTTGGTCAATTTACTTTAGGTTAATTTACAAATGAGTCATTATATTTTTTTTTCTTACAGTCAACTCACTGAACTTTTGTTTACTAACAAATCGTCACTACAAGAAATTAGGGATGTAGTGAAGGAAATTTTGTGAAAGAAATTTTGTGAAGGAATTCATTCCTTCACATGAAGAGTTTTCTAGCGAAGGAACAGTGAGGGGAAAAAATATAGTGACAATATAGTTATTAACAAAAGAAACATCCTTCACAATTTCTATTTTTGTCTTTTGCAAAATTGAGGAGGTAGAAGGATATTTGGCGCCAATTTATGATAAAAAATTGCGAGGAAAAAAAACTATTAATGAAGAAATTATTACTCAATATATATTATTGTTCAAAGGTTTTTTGCGAGAGATAAAATTAGTCACTATTTTTGTCTAAATAAATTTTTTGAAATTAATTGTGGTGAATATAAATTGTAATATAAATACATTAAATTTTTTAGATTAATAAATTTACTTTTAATAACACTTTTTAACTAACTTACAATATCGACTATTTTTTTTAATAAACTATGAAGTAAATAATTTTACACTACGTTAAAACTTTAAAATTTTATACATTGTAAAAAAAAAGGGTAGTGACGCTCTTTTGTGGAATGGAAGCACAAATGCCAAAAATAAAATACTCATATGTTAGAGAAAGAGTTAAGTTTGTGTTTGTTCTTTAATTTATAATTCACTAGTATTCAAATTTTAATGTAATAAATATTTTAATAGAAATTTTATTCTTAAAATAATTTTTAAGTAATTTAAAATATTAATTAAAAAATATTAAGTTACAATAATTTAAAATATTATAAATTGATAATAAATAAAATTATAATAATTATGATTTTTTTGTGAAATAGATTATAAATGTTAAAATATTACATTTTTTGTTCTACAAAAAATTTATATTTCATTTTTTATAATTAATTTATGATATATATCCTAAAATTTAAATTTAGATTTATGTTAAAGACGTTTTTGAAATAATAATTTTACATATAATTGTTCTGGGTAGTGGGTTCAACCTTTATCCATTTATTCTCAAATCAAAACTCAGCCATCGTCTCTACTCTCTAGCTATTCCCTGTCTCTCTCCACTCTTCAGTCTCGTCAGTCGTCTCCACTGCTTAATACTCGTCATTGCCATCGACTCTCTACCTCATCATCGTGGCCATTATCATCATCGATTCTCTCTATCTCCATCTTCTTTCTCGCTCTCCGACTCTCCATTATCTATAAGGGGGGTGCATGTATTCAATTAAGATTTTTAAAGACTTTTTTTAAGTAACAGACTTTTGTAGAATTAATTTGTGGATTTTAATGACTTTTAAAAATTTTAAAGACTTTTTTAAAATGATTTTTATACTCCATAAAATAAGTAACAGACTTTTATAAATTTTTATCAAATCATGATGAAACTTTTTGTATACTTACTAATATATAAAATTGAAAGATTATTAGATTTAAGATTAAAATTTTTCTACACACTTAAATTATTTATTATATTTTTAGTGCATATATTATAAATAATAATTCAACGCTTATGATAACTGTAAGACCCCAAATTTTATGAATAAAGATTTAAATTTCTCGAAATATTTTTTTGAATATTATGGTGTGGATTTGATATAATGTTATAGTTATGGGTAATATTTATAAATTTTGCAAAGTATGCAAGTTGTTATATAATATTCGATTGGTCAGGAAATATTTTTTTGTCGGGGAATATTAAATTTAACAAGACAATCATTGGTGGACCCCACAACGGAAGTATTGTCGTAGTAAGAAAATGATGTAATTATCTTTTTATAAAAAAATAACGACGAAAGTGTTACTGAGTTAAAACTGTTGAACTACCCGGTAGTAAAAGAAAAGACGATGTCTGGCATGGTTGCATAAGTAAGCATTACCGGTATTGATTATTGATCTTTACGTAAAGAAGTAACTCGGTTATACTAAATTATTGCTACAGTAATTGTTGCATCATATCTCTCATGTTATTGATTCGATTATTGTCACAGTATCATCTACATAATATTTTATATATTATTAAATCAATAATTGAGACGACAAAGTTATTCATATTATTAAATTGCAATATTTACAATGTCTAGAAATTCTGTCAAGTAGAGGTTTGGTCATCTAATTGCGCGCCAATAAGGAGAAATCTTTATCGGAAAGCCCCCTCTTTCCTGGGAACGACCTAGTTGTTAAATATTGTGAGTTATAATATTAATGATGAATAAGTTCGTGTTGATTAAAGATAAATTTGATAGTTCCATTATGTGGGGATTATTAGTGTTAGTGAAAATCGACATCTATTTCGTTGATAATTGATATCTGGAGGTTATATTGACCAATCGGGTAATTAACCGGATAAATGAGTAATTAATTGCTATTAATTCACATGATTATAACTATTTGTTCACATGTGTGTACTATTGATTCACATTCTTGTACTATTAAGGGAGTTGATGCAAGATTGATAATACTTGCATGACTAAGTTAAAAATGGAGGTATAGATGAAGGTACTATACTGTAATTCGTATTTTCACATGTCTAGAACTATTGATTCATATTATTTATTATTGATTCACATGATTTACTATTAGGGGAGGTGGTGCAAGTTTGATAATACTTGCAGGACTAAATTAAAAATGAAAGAAAAGTTGGAGGTATTGTACTATAATATTTCGAGCCCCAAAACGTGCAATTATAGAAACTATATTTTCCTATAAATAAAAGCTCATTCTTCCTTCATTTCAAACCAATTCACTAAAGCTTTAGAGTAATTATTATAGAGAGAAATTATAGAGAGAAAGAAGAAGAGAAGTCTGCTACCTCTCTATTCCAATATCCAGTTTCTTCTAAGGTAAGGGGTATTATTTCTTTCGTATTCATGAAGAGGGCTTCTGTTATTCCATTTCTTATTATTATGTTGGAATAACCTGTCTATGCGAAGTACCCCATACATGGTGAAATTCTTCTATTATTCCAATCATTATTATTTTGTCGGAATATCCTGTCAGTGCGGATTACGCATGACCTGGTTCCATTCTTTATTATTCTCGTCGAGAATATCACATGCATGCGTATTACGTATGAATTGGTTCCATTCTTTATTATTCATTGGAATAACTCGGCATTCATACGATCTATCGTCGCGTGCATGGTGAATTTTGTTGTTATTCCATTCTTTATTATTACATTTGGAATATCTTGTCATGTAATAATTACGCATAACTTGGTTCCATTCTTTATTATTACATTGGGAATAACTCATGCATGCGATGTCTATCGCGTGCATGGTGAATTCTTCATTATTCCATTCTTTATTATTCTGTTGGAATAACCTGTCTATGTGAATTATCACATGCATGGTGAATGATCATTTGTATTCATTCCTTATTAAATTGTGGAAATAATCTGTCTACGTGGATTACCGCATGGCAGATGAAAATCCATTTGCAGTTTCATAATTTTTCTGACCCTCAAAAATTCTGGAAAATTTTGAAATGATAATTTGATGAGTTTTCTATATTGTGTCCAAAAATGGTGATTTTTAGATGTATAGATTAAGAGTTATGGATTTTATGGGAAAAGACTATTTTAAAAGTAAACTCTTATAACTCCTTGTGATTAACTCCGAAATTGGTGAATTTTTTTATTGGGAGTACATGTATATAATAGGAGTATACCTCAAAATTTGAATTTTGGACAAAAGTATAATTTATGATAAATGTCTAAATATTCGGCAGCTTTTAAATATATGAAAATAGTAAATGAATTTTAAAAATTCCAAGAAAAATATATGTTCAATATGGGACTATATTCGCTAAATCTCGGAAAAAAAATATTTTGGGACTGATTTGGTATTTTCATGAAAATGAACTAGTTATGAGTAAATGAATTAAATATGTTATGTGAAGTAACAAAATTGGAAAATAGGATTTTATGGTTTGGGAATCCTATATAGGGTATATGCTGATTTTTAATGAGGAATTTGATCATTAGTGATGAAATCTTATGAGTATGGCATTTTGAATGATTAAATGCATTATTTGGTAAAGTGTAAACAATTGAAATAAATTATTTATAAGTTTAAGAAGTGATTAAAATATTGTTATAATATTAATAATATTAGATTATGAGTTTATTAAGTGGTTGATAATATTTGGATAAATTTAAAGTCTTTAATATTTATCCTTATTTTCGTTGATTAATGCTTATATATCATTGTCATCATCCTCACGCTTATATGGTGATGAAAGTTATCTTTGGCTTACGTGCAAAGATGGATCATTGATTATTGAATTGTATATCTTTGGCTTATGTGACGCCCTCAAAATTAGGTATCGCCACCCATCTTGGGTCGCCACTTACATGGTACATAAATTCAAATACGACTTTACTTAATATAAGCGCAAAGTGTACAATACGACATAAAACCGTAAGTTTGAATACAAATATTGTCTACTAGATATTATACAAACTCAAAAGGAGTCTTCATTACAACTATTATCACACTATTTCACGTAATAGTGAGGACTACTAATGCTATCCTCCGGACCATTACTTGCGTTCCCGACTCGTTCCAACTATGTTCTCATTTCCAAGAGAAAAAAGTGAAAGAAAGGGTGAGCTCAACTAGCCCAAGAAGAAATATTATGACTAAGATAATGCGTAATAAATTATCATTAGCCTTCAAATGATGTTAAAGCGATAAAATACAATAGACAACCAGTTTAAGCTGCAATGAATAAGCAATCCATTAAAAGAGTCAAGTAGAGAATAAAGTCTACTATCTTTTAGGTTTTAAAAGGTTTTCATCAATTTTATCATTTGAGACTCAAATTTTAATAAATAAACCACCACATCTAATCATCCCCGTACACCACGGTCAAGGATTTTCATCAAATTATCAATGGTCATAACTATACCGAATCACCCCCGGTCATAATCATACCAAAACTATCCATCACCGCATTATGTGCCACCGAGGACTTTTGTCACATCATTTATATCAAGTCATGATTATACCGAATGATCCTCGGTCATAATCATACTAAGTTCATCTATGCACGTAAGCCAAAGATAACATAATATAACATGAGGATGATGACAATGACATAGTAATTCAATAAAACAAGTTCAAGATTATTTAATCCATGAATTATTAACGCCCAAATTGTCAACACGATCATTGTTTTCAGAGAGTAAAATTCAAGAATGATCAGAAGAATATTTCCATGAAAAGATATTGGATGAAACGCAAATATCAAGGATATTCTACTAATTTCATGGAGTATAGAAGTCAAAGTTTTAACCAACTGGGTATAATAAAGAATGGAATAACAAAAGAAATCACCATGCATGCGATGCTTAGCAGATGTATAAAAGTTATTCCAATGTAATAATAATAACGGAACCCGTGTCGTGAAATTCACACCAAGCAGGATGTTCCAAGCGAGAATAATAAAGATGGAACGGATCCGATTGTAAAACACACAGATAGGATATTCCAGCCGTAATGATAAAGATTTTAACGGTCGGTGTAAAACACATGCATGTGATGTTCCAATGTAATAATAAAAAGGAACCGTGTCAGGTGTAAAAAACACACGATGGATGTTCCAGCGAGTAATAATAGAAGAATGTCACCAAGTATAGGGTAAACCAGCATTATCTGAGTTATTCCAATGTAATAATAAAGAAGCGGAATAACATAAGGATTTCACCAAGTATAGGGGTATGCAGCGTATAAGGTTGTTATGTATAGGGTATGCCACTTTTACAAAGTTATTCCAACAGTAATAATAATGAATGGAATAATGAAGTTCTCTTCAAGAAGAAAGAATAACACCCTTCTACCGTAAAAGAACCGAATAGAAGTAGTGAAGTAGTAAAGAATATTCTTCTTCTTTTCTATAATTTTCTCTATAACTTCTCTCTATAATTTCTCCTCAGAGTTTCAATGAATTCGTAAGAAAATAATGAAGGAATGAGCTTCTATTTATAGGAAAATGGAATGCATAAGAACTAATCCATGAACGGTCCAGATTGATTTACTTTAAATCGACGGTCCATATTTAAAGAAAATCTTTTAAATAAAATATAATATATTCTATTTATATAAAAACATTTTACTATGCAAACACTACGCGATACAATGAAAACACTATGCAAAACACTACGCAACACTATGCATAATAAAATATAATATATTCTATTTATGTAATAACTTTAATAAAGTATTCTATTTTATATAAAGATGTTTCGCATTTTATTACGTTAATAATACTGAATAAAACAAAACGTCATTATCATTATAATAATTCATATTATTAATCGACAATAATGGAATCAAACCGAGTGACTTCTCACATAAGCATCAATAATCAATACTGTAGTGCTACTATGCAACCACACTTATTATCGTACTTTTACTAAAGAAAGTAGTTCAACAAGAATCACGGTAAAACTTCCGCCGTTATTTCAATAAAATATTTTGTCGTTTTCTCAATCCGACAATAATTACATTATTGGGGTCCACCAATGATTGAGCTGTTGTAACGAATATTCCTCGCTAAACCGAATATTTCCCACCAATCGAATATAATATAACCACTGTGATACTTTGCAAAATTTATAAATACTACCCACAACTATAATATTATCTCAAATTCACACCATAATATTAAAAAATTATTTTGACAAAATTTAAATCTTTATTGATAAAATCACGGGGTCTCACAATCTCCTCCTTATGGAATTTCGCCCTCGAAATTAGGGTACGATACACAGTATGATAAAGAGGTGAGGATACCTTTAATACCTTTATCGTTGAAAATATTAAGTTCATCTTTGCAATCCGCCAAAGATATTCATTAACAATTCATCTTTGCACTAATGTGCTAAAGATATACAACCTGAAAACCAATAATATCGAGACTCAAACTTAATAGTATCACAACCATGAATTATTCATGCACTACTAGCTAAGGATATTCGTGTTTTCAATTATTACCATGATTATACCGAATAATACGTGGTCATAATCATACCAAGTCCATCAATGCACTACTGCCAAAGATGACTTTTACCACATCCATGAATTAATATTTCATTATCGAGACTCATTTCAATAATTAATCCATATCATCGAATCATCCTCGCACTACGGCCAAGGATATTCATTAATATCAACGACCACGATTATCCATGCACTACTACCAAAGATAATCGTGTATTCATTAATATCACGACCACAAATTATCCATGCACTACTACCAAAGATAATCGTGTATTCATTAGTATCACGACCACAAATTATCCATGCACTACTACCAAAGATAATTGTGTATTCATTAAGATCACGACCACAAATTATCCATGCACTACTACCAAAGATAATTGTGTATTCATTAAGATTATGACCACAAATTATCCATGCACTACTACCAAAGATAATTGTGTATTCATTAAGTATCACGACCACAAATTATCCATGCACTACGGCCAAAGATAATTGTGTATTCATTAGTATCACGACCACAAATTATCCATGCACTATGGCCAAAGATAATTGTGTATTCATTAGTATCACGACCACAAATTATCCATGCACTACGGCCAAAGATAATTGTGTATTCAATTACGGTTATGATTATACCGAAACAATCCTGGTCATAATCATACCAAGTCCATCTATGCACCATGCCTTCTGTACAGATGACTTTCAACATAATATAAACATGAGGATAATGATATAAAGAATCAATCAAATGAGATAAAGGATAAATATTAAACATTTATAATATAATTTATCCAGGATTCAAAAATATCCCCATGTTATCAATCACTTAATAATCTCATAATCTAATAACATTAATATTATAACAATATTTTAATCACTTCTTAAATTTATAAACAATTTATCTCAATTGTTTACGCTTTTACCATATAATGCATTTAATCATTCAAAATGCCATACTCATAAGATATCATCACCAATTATCAAATCTCTCAAAAAATATGCATATACTCTATATAGGATTCTCTAGCCATAATATCCTATTTTCAACTTTGTTACTTCACATAACATATTTAACTCATATGTTCGTAATTAAACTATTTTCATGAAAATACCAAATCAGTCCCAAAAATATTTCTTTTCTGGGATTTAGCATAATATAGTCCCATAATGAAAATATATTTTCTCGAATTTTTAAAATTCATTTACTATTTTTAAAAATCAATTTCTAATTAATTCCTTAAGAAATTAGCTACCTCAAGTTTAACTCTAAAAATTCCCAAATCTTGGCAGGACCTTACACATGTTAACGTGAGCTTCTAGTTTAAATTTCATGGTCATCCGAGTTATAGAACTCCGGTTATAGCGTTTTTTATTGGAAAAACCTAAATATTGAAATAGTCATAACTTGCTTATTTTAAGTCAGAATGAGCTCATTTTTGGACAGGAGGTACTTTATACCATATAATTTCATGTCCCAAAAGGCCAGAATTTTTCTCATAATTTAAGTGGCCGAAACAGCCCCTCTAAAATCATGGCAATGATTTTTTTTGCTTTTTGCAGCTTTGCACTCCTTTGCTAAAATCAGTCCACACAAAATCTACAACACCTTTTCCAGTAATTCCACTTGTATTAGTTAGTTAACTCATAGATCTAACTCTAGGACTTGACCACACTCAAAAATTCAAAATATAATAGGAGATATGGTCAATTGAATTTCATGTTACGCTTTTTCACCAAAATCGATTTTCAACTCTTTGTGATTTCTAAGAAACTTTCATGTTTTCACATACTAACCAACATAACTCATTATAACACTTACTAATACCACGATACCCATGATTTTCATTATTCCAATGCTTTTATTATGACTTTCATCATAATCCACGTAAAATGCATCCTTTTAGTTGAAGAAATATTTGAGGGTTTAAGAAATGGGTTTTGTAATTGTCAATCAATACAAAATTCGATTTCACGCTCTAGGGTAGGCTAGGAAGTCTTCAAGAATACGCAAAGAAATTTATTAATGATAGAAATATCATTCAAAATCTAGCATACTCTCATCTAAGACTTGGATAGTACATCACATTGATACCAACCGTGACTTACATCCCTTAACCTAGATAAGACCTCACAATGATATCTATAAACTTGCCATCTTCATTCACGATGTTGCCTTTACGTAAAGTGTGGCTTCGGTGCATTCCACACAAGGAAGTCAACAACGAAAGGTTCGAGGGCTCTTTACTTATGGCTTGATATGACAATGATTAACTTTAGGGTTTGGTTACTTTGAATTAGGTATATGAGGTTGTTATAAATATAAAAGCTAACAACCTTATTTAAAAGCATGATGAGTAGCTAACCAATTGATTAGAAAATCACATCAAAGGCAAATATTTTCAAAAGATAAGATCGACAGTAACGTGAAAATGTTTATTTGAATTAAACAAGATTTAAAAAAGTAAGCAGAACGAAGGCTCCTACTAACGAAGTTTCAACCAATAAGTCAAAGTCTAACTTCTCCTGAGTCGAATTTAAACGTTGAACGCAAAGCAAGAGAGATAAAATAATGGGTAAAACCAGGTATCTTATAAGGTATAGACTTCATGAATTTATAATTAACTAACCCGTGCTAACTTCGTCGGGTTACCCACTTTTTGAGAAGTCACGAAAAACGCTTCTTCCTGAAACCACCGACTTTGTTTTGTCCAGATATCGCCTTTGGTGCCACCGTCCCAACTAGACTTGACTTTGGTGCACAACAAAATTGAGCTAAATGACCTTCTCTTCTTGCAATTTCCACTTCTATTATCATTGCCATGATTACCACCAAGTGGTTACCATTCTTAGCATGATAATTTCCCCACGATGGTTATCATTGTTTCGATGGCCATGGTTGCCACCAAATATGATTATTATCGTGTTGTTGGTCGTTACCTTTTGTTTGAAATGAACCAACACTCTAATGTGCTTCATTGCTTATCTCAAAGATTTTCGGATGTCATTCTCAAACACCGTCACAAAACAAGGGTTAATTAACATATCACATATTATCCCTATACTCTAATGACCACCAATTAAATACCAAATAAATTTAGGTAGGTCATACTAATGAAGGAATTCCCGTCTCTCCCTCCTAGTTCTTATCTCACATCTCACCAGGATCATATCCTAAGCTCGATACCAAATCATGCGGCCCCTAAAATTAGGTATACGCCACCCATCTTGGGTCGCCACTTACATGGTACATAAATTCAAATACGACTTACTAATATAAATAGGGTACAATACGACATAAACCGTGAGTTTGAATACAAATATTGTCTACTAGATATTATACAAACTCAAAAGGAGTCTTCATTACAACTATTATCACACTATTTCACGAATAGTGAGGACTACTAATGCTATCCTCCGGACCATTACTTGCTCCCCGACTGTCTCCAGCCTATGTTCTCATTTCAAGAAGAAACGGTGAAAGAAAAGGGTGAGCTCAACTAGCCCAAGAAGAAATATTATGACTAAGATAATGCAGAATAAATTATCATTAGCCTTCAACAACAGTGTTAAACCGATAAAATACAATAGACAAACCGGTTTAAGCTGCAGTGGAATAAGCAATCCATTAAAAGAGTCAAGTAGAGAATAAAGTCTACTATCTTTTAGGTTTTAAAAGGTTTTCATCAATTTTTATCACGAGACTCAAATTTTAATAAATAAACCACCACATCTAATCATCCCCGTACTCACGGTCAAGGATTTTCATCAAATTATCAATGGTCATAACTATACCGAATCACCCCTCGGTCATAATCATACCAAAAACTATCCATCATCGCATTACATGTGGCCATCGAGGACTTTTGTCACATCATTTATATCAAGTCACGATTATACCGAATGATCCTCGGTCATAATCATACTAAGTTCATCTATGCACGTAAGCCAAAGATAACATAATATAACATGAGGATGATGACAATGACATAGTAATTCAATAAAACAAGTTCAAGATTATTTAATCCATGAATTATTAACGCCCAAATTGTCAACACGATCTTTTTTTGCAGAGTAAAATTCAAGAATGATCGGAAGAATATTTCCATGAAAAGATATTGGATGAAACGCAAATATCAAGGATATTCTACTAATTTCATGGAGTATAGAAGTCAAAGTTTTAACCATTTGGGTATAATAAAGAATGGAATAACAAAAGAAATCACCATGCATGCAGTTGCCGCATAAAAGTTATTCAATGAGAATAATAATAACGGAACCGGGTCGGTGAAATTCACAACCACAGGATGTTCCAACAGAATAATAAAGATGGAACGGCATCCGGTGTAAAAACACATGATAGGATATTCCAACAGAATGATAAAGAGCGGAACCAGTCCGGTGTAAAACACATGCATGTGATGTTCCAACAGAATAATAAAAGCGGAACCAGTCCGGTGTAAAAACACATGCATGTGATGTTCCAAATGAATAATAGAAGAATGTCACCAAGTATAGGGTAAATCAGCGTATCACGAGTTATTCCAATGTAATAATAAGCAACGGAATAACATAAGGATTTCACCAAGTATAGGGTATGCCACAGATACAAAGTTATGTATAGGGTATGCCACTTTTACAAAGTTATTCAAATGTAATAATAATGAATGGAATAATGAAGTTCTCTTCAAGAAGAAAGAATAACACCCCTTACCGTAAAAAAGAACCTGAATATAGAAGTAGTGAAGTAGCAGAATATTCTTCTTCTTTCTATAATTTTTCTCTATAACTTCTCTCTATAATTTCTCCTCAGAGTTTCAATGAATTTAAAGAAAAAATAATGAAGGAATGAGCTTCTATTTATAGGAAAATGGAATGCATAAGAATTCTAATCCATGAACGGTCAGATTGATTTACTTTAATCCGACGGTCCATATTTAAAGAAAAATCTTTTAAATAAAATATAATATATTCTATTTATATAAAAACATTTTACTATGCAAACACTATGCGATACAATGCAAAACACTATGCAAAAAAACACTATGCAACACTACGCATAATAAAATATAATATATTCTATTTATAGAATAACTTTAATAAAGTATTCTATTTTATATAAAAGATGTTTCGCATTTTATTACGTTAATAATAATAATAAAACAAAACGTCATTATCGCTATAATAATTCATATTATTAATCGATAATAATGGAATCAAACCGAGTGACTTCTCACATAAGCATCAATAATCAATACCGGTAATGCTACTATGCAACCACACTTATTATCGTATTTTTTACTACCTGAAAGTAGTTCAACGGTAACTACGGTAAAACTTCCGCCGTTATTTCAATAAAATATTTTTGTCGTTTTCTCAATCCGACAATAATTTCATTGTGGGGTCCACCAATGATTGAGTAGTTGCATTTAATATTCCCCGCTAAACCGAATATTCCCAGAACCAATCGAATATAATATAACCACTTGCATACTTTGCAAAATTTATAAATATTACCCACAACTATAATATTATCTCAAATTCACACCATAATATTAAAAAATTATTTTGACAAAATTTAAATCTTTATTGATAAAATCTGGGGTCTCACAGCTTACGTTCAAAGATGGACTGTTGATTATTGGTTTTATAGTTGTATATCTTTGGCTTACGTGCAGAGATGGACTTGGTATGATTATGACAAGGGATCATTCGGTATAATCATGACCTGTAATGTTATAAACGATGTGGTAAAAGTCCTTAGTGGCCTGTAGTGCATTGATGGACAGTTTTTGGTATGATTATGATCAGGGATTATTCGGTATAGTCATGAGTATTGATGATTTAATGAATATCCTTGGCCCGTAGTGCAGGGATGATTCGATGACGTGGTTTATTTATTTAGCTGAGTCTCAGCGATAAAAATTGATGAAAATATTTTAAATTATAGAACATAGTAGATATCATGCTCTACTTGACTCTTCTAATGGATTGCTTATTCCGCTGCAGTTAAACTTGATGTCTATTGTATTTTATCAGTTTAACATTGTTGAAGACTAATGATAATTTATTCTGCATTATCTTAGTCATAATATTTCTTACTAGGCTAGTTGAGCTCACTCTTTCTTTCACTGTTCTCTTCAGGAAATGAGAACGTAGTCGGGACTAGTCGGGGAACGGAGTGACGGTCCAGATGATAGCATTAGTAGTCCTCGCTTTTCTGTTAAATAGTGTGACAATAAATGTAATGAGGACTCCATTGAGTGTGGATATTGTCTAGATGACAATATTCTTATTAAAACTCTTAGTTTATGTTTTATCGTATTTTACACGACTGTTGTATAATTATGTTGTATTTGAATTTTGTACCATATATTTGGCGACTCAAGATGGGTGATGTATACCTATTTTGGGGGCGTCACAGTTGGTATCAAAGCTTAGGGATATGATCTCTGGCTGAGATGTGAGACAAAAACTAGGAGGGGAGAGACGAGAAATTCCTTCGCTAGTATGACCTACCAAAGTTTATTTGGTATTTAATTGGTTGGTCAGAGTATAGGGATAATATGTGAAATGTTAATTAACCCTTGTTTTGTGACAGTGTTTGAAAATAGCATCTACAAATGTTGAGATCAATAATGAAGCACATGAGACCGTTGAGTCACCAACGATCAATACCCAGGATAATGTGCAACAGAAGACAATAATCCTCGGGTAAATAACAAACCATCGATCGATGATGAAGCGATGTGATGTTCAGAGGCTTTATGAAATTCATGCAACATCGTAAGAGGACTCCTTCAAAATATAGGTGGAAATAATGGCAACCCACGGTTTGGTCACCATAAGCGATTCAAGGAGCTGGGACCAATAGGAGTTTTGGGAAAGCGAGAACCACTTAAGCGGAGGCGTGGTTAAAGTAGATCACCAAGATATTTGATGTCTTGGGATGGTCGAGAGCAAAAGGTTCCTTTGCCACCTTTATGTTCGCGTGAAGATTAGATTCTTCGGTGGGAATCAGTAAAACGCATCAAACTGACGACTCAAGATGTCTTGGGAGAAGTTCCAAGAGTTTTTCAACGACAAGTACTTTTCCAAAAGTATTCGTCACATGAAGGAGGCGGAGTTTATCAAGTTGGAGCAAAACAATATGACCGTGTCGCAATACGAGGCTAAATTTGCGGAGTTATCCCGGTTTGCATCCCATTTGGTCGATAATGAGGAGCAAATGACGCGAATGTTTCTAAGAGGTTTGAAACCCGATATACGTCAATACCTCATTTGTGACGCCCCCAAAATAGGTATATATCACCTATCTTGAGTCGCCAAATACATGGTACAAAATTTAAATACAACTTAATTATACAACAGTCGTGTAAAATACTTACAAAACATATCTCAGAAGTTTTAATACAAATATTGTCATCTAGACAATATCTACACTCAATCGAGTCTTCATTATATTTATTATCACACTATTTAATGAATAAAGTGAGGACTACTAAAGCTATTATCCGGACCGCCACTCCATTCTCCGACTAGTCCTCGCTACGTTCTCATTTCCTGAAGAGAACAATGAAAGTAAAAGGGTGAGCTCAACTAGCCCAGTAAGAAATATTATGACTAAGATAATATAAAATAAATTATCGTTAGTCTTCAACAGTGTTAAACTGATACAATATAACAAACATCAAGTTTAACTGCAGCAGAACAAGCAATCCATTAAAAGAGTCAAGTAGAGAACAAGCAATTCATGTATTCATCAATGGTCATGATCATGCCAACAACTGTCCATCAATGCACTACGGGCCAATGAGGACTTTTACCACATCATTTGTAATATATTACTGGCCATTATTATAATTCAATAATTCTCGGTCATAATCATACCAAGTCCATCTATGCACTACTGTGCCATGTGATGACTTTCAAAAAAAAATATAAACATGAGGATGATGACAATGATATAAGAATTCAATAAAACATGTTCAAAAATAATTTATCCAGAACTAATAACGTCCAAATTGTCAACATGATACTTCTTTGTAGAGTAAAATTCAAGTATGCCGTAAAAATATTTCTCTATAGTTTTCTCTCTAGAGTTTCATTGAATTCGTAAGAAATAATGAAGGAATGAGCTTCTATTTATAGGAAAATGGACCTGAATAGTAACTAATTTACGAATAGTCAGATTGATTTACTTTTTAAGCAGACGGTCAGCATTGGTTTACTATAAAATATTCTAATAAAACAAAATCTTTTAAATAAAATATAATATATTCTATTTATAATCTAATAAAACGAATAACTTTATTAAAGTATTCATTTTATATAAAAAGATTTTACTATGTAAAATACTATGCAGTACACTTATGCAAAACACTATGCATAATAAAATATAATATATTCTATTTATAGTCTAATAAAGCGAATAACTTTATAAAAGTATTACTTTTATATAAAAAGATTTTACTACGCAAAACACTACGCATAATAGAATATAATATATTCTATTTATAGTCTAATAAAACGAATAACTTTATAAAAGTATTACATTTTTATATAAAAAGCTTTTCTATTTTATTACATTAATAATACTAAGAAAAATAAACTTCATCATCATTATTATAATTCACATTATTAATCGACTGTGTCGCTCCTCGGAAAAGAGGGGCTTTTAATAAAGATTTCTCCTATTGGCGCACAATTAGGTGACCAAACCTCTCCTCGCGTAACTTCTAGACATCGTTAATATTGCAAATAATAATATTAATAACTTCGTCGTCTCAATTATTGATTTAATAATATATAAATATCGACAATAATTGAATCAATTAACGTGAGATCTTGTCTGCAACAACCATCAAGCAATAATTGAACAAAACTGAGTGACTTCTCACGTAAGAATCAATAATCAATAACGTGTGCTACTATACAACCACGCGTATTCCTGTACTTTTAAGACCGGGTGTTTCAACAGTTAACGATAAAACTTCCGCCATCATTTTTATAAAATATTTTTGTCATTTTCTCAATCCGACAATAATTTCGTTGTGGGGTCCACCAATGATTGTGCTGTGACTCCCCCAAAATAGGTCCAATCCACCCAACCTATTCTGAGTCTCCAATACATGGTATAGAAACAACTACAACTTCATTATTACAATTGTCGTGCAAAATACGACAACACATACTGTGAGTTTAAATACAAATATAGTCTTCTAGACAATATCAACACTCAAATGAGTCCTCATTATAATTATTAATACACTATTTTATAGAATAGTGAGGACTACTATAACAACTCTCTAAGACCTTCATTCCATACCCCGACTAGTACTCGCTACATTCTCGCCTCCTAAGAAGAAAAATGGAACAAAAAGGAAAAGGGTGAGCTCAACTAGCCCAGTAAAGAATATTATGACTAAGATAATGTACAACAAATTATCCTTTGTCTTCAACAGGGAAAAATCTGATAGAATACAATAGACAACAAGTTTTAGACCAACAACTGCAGCGGAAACAATAATTCATTAAAAGAGTTAAGTAGAGAATGAAATCTACTATTATTTATGAATTTAAAAGTCCATCGTCAATGTTTTATCCCTGTAACATCAATTAATATACATCTTGAATCAAATATTCATCTTTGCACTGCAGGCCAAAGATATTCATCAGTTGGTCATGTTCATCTCAACACCTGTACACCTTTGCACTACGGGCCAAAGATATTCATAAGAAAATCAACCATCTTTGCACTACAGGCCAAAGATATTCAGTAATACCATCATTTAGGACTGAGGATGATAAAAAATATTTTAAAGAAAACGAATCCAGTGAAACAAAAGAACAAATATTAAGGATTCGTACTTTAAACAATCTGAGTTCAAAAATACTTCATTAATAAACTATTGTGGAGTAGAATTCAAAAATGAAGATCAAAACATCGATCCAATCAAAGATAGGAACCATAACAGACAATCTTGGACACAGAAAAGAAAATTTAATTTTTCTATGAATAGTGTCGTATTTGTGAATAGTGCCGTATACGTGAATAGTGACGTATACGTAAATAGTAACTCCGACACTAAAAGGTAAAAATTCTACAAGAAAAATCATCATGCTTCGTGAATAGTACTCATGAATAGTAACTCGTGAATTACTCATGAATAGTAACTCGTGAATAAGTAACCACGACATGAAAAGATAAGAATTTCATAAGAAAATCTTACCAATATTCCTAAGATAATGATATTGAAAGAAATAATATCATTTATAAAAAAATAACATCCCTTACCCGAAAATAATAAGATTTCCTATTTGGAATATCGATATAATTTGAAAGAACTTGCATCAGATATAGCAACACTCAAAGTATCAAAATATTCACAAGAATACGCTTCGATAATATAGAGAGAAAACTTCATTTACGGTGTGATTTTAATTCTAACCAAGCACCCTATTTATAGAAAAACGCTTTAGAACACCAAAAGCGTAAAATTTAATAAAATATTAATATATATAAAAATTTCAAGCCCACCTTAGAAAATCTGAATTCAGCATGTTTATCACTCATGTGGGGCCCACCAATAATGAAAAAAAAATGTTTTTCTTAAAAAAAATAATTAAAACTTCAAAAATCAATTATTCTAGAATTTTAGAACTTCAATAATTCATAATAAATAGCCCTTTTATCAGAAAAATTCGTACCTTATGTCCTTTCCATAGAAAATTCCATTATCTACAACTTTACAGAAGAAAGTTTTTCTAAATTCCAAACAGAAATTTACCGAAATCCACAAACGGACGATTTTATAGGCTATAATCAAATTTCAGTCAAGAAATGGGGTCCACAAACATAAAAAACATGTTTTTAATATTTATTGTAACAAAAATATTCTTCCTCCTCATTTATTCATATATCACACATTCATTGTAAAAATATCACCATTATTATATTATTAAAATATAATAATATATTTAAATGAATTATTTTATCAGAAAAGATAAAATATCAATTTTTAACAATTGTCACATTAAAAAATTTCTCCATCTATATCCACATAAAATGAATATTTTTCTTATCATATAAATCAATAATTAATTATTCACAAATAATATTACAGAATCACAATATCGGATAAACCGTGCCGCTCCCAAGAAAGAGGGGGCTTTCCAATAAGGATTTCTCCTTACTGGCACGCAATTAGGTGACCAAACATCTCCTTAGACATAACTTTTCTAGACATTGCCAATAATGCTATCTAATAATATTATTCAAATAATATGAATTATTAATCTGATAATAAAAAATACTATGTAGTGACAATTATTGAAACAACAACAATAATATAAAATATCAACGTAGCAATTATTAAATCAAAAAAATAAAATATTGAACAATAATTACTGTAACAATTATTGAGTAGTGTCTTCACGTAAGAATCAATAATTGTGTAATCTGGTGTAGCTTCGCGCAACAACGCTTATTACTGTATTTTAACTACCGGGTATTCCAACAGTATTAACGGTTACCATTACGCCATTATTTATAAACAACTTATACTTGTCGTTTTCTTCATCTAAAAGCTTTCCGTTATGGGGCCCATATTACAATCGCTACCGTCATTTAATATTCCCAAAGCAATGAGAATATTCCACGACCAAATGAATATTCCCCGATAACAATGAATATTTTATAACCACTTGCTTATTTAAAATATTTGCGCATTTTACTCACAACTAACCACATTAATCAAGTAAACCCTTACTATTTCAAAATAATAAATAAAAGAAATTCCATTTTATTTATTAAAAAAAATCGGGTCTATATATGTAGTCGTCACGAATATTCCCTCGTTAAAACGAATATTCTTAACCAATCGAATATTATATAACAACTTGCGTACTTTGTAAAATTTATAACTATTACCCATAACTATAACATTATATCAAATTCATTCCATAATATTCAAAAAAATGATAATTATAGAAAATTCATCTTTATTCATAAAAGTTGGGGTCTTATAATCTCCCTTCTTATGAAATTTCACCCTCGAAATTGTGGTATGACTCGGTATGTCGAAGAGGTAAGGATACCTTGATTTCATTTTGATTCTAACTCCTAGGTCATTTCCTCAACATTGTGGTTCATCCATAAAACTTTGACTTGAGGTATAACCTTGGAACGTAGAATATGTTCCTTCTTATCTAAGATTTGAACAGGAACCTCTTTATACGTTAAATCTTCCGCTATTTCTTTTGGTTCTAACTCAATAATGTGGTTCGGGTCTTTCACATATTTACGTAACATGGATATATGAAAAACGTTATGAACACAAGACATACTTGGCGGTAAAGCGAGTCTATAAGCTACAAATCCCTACTCGATCGAGGATTAAAATGGACCAATGAATCGAGGATTGAGCTTTCCTCTCTTTCCAAATCTCGTAACTCCTTTCCATGGAGCAACACGTAACAACACATGATCTTCAATATCGAATTCCACGTCCTTTCGTTGAAGATCAGCATAACTCTTTTGTCGATCTTGTGAGGTTTTTATACGTTGCTGGATCATTTGTATCTTTTCCAGTAGTTATATACGACTAACTTCGATCCCAACAACGTTGCTTCACCCACCTCATCCCAAAGATACTGAGAACGACACTTTCTTCCATGCAACGCTTGAATGGAGCCATGCCAATACTTGCTTGATAACTCTGTTGTTGTAGGAAAACTCCACCAATGGTAAGAACTTGTCCCAACTTCCTTGAAGTCAAGGACACAAAGTCTTAATAAATCTTCAAGAGTTTGAATAGTCCTCTCGATTGTTCGTCCGTCTCGAGGATGATATGCCAAACTAAATCGTCAATCCGCGCCCATAGCTTTTTGTAAACCTAACCCAAAATCGTGAAGTGAATCTTGGGTCTTTATCGTAAACTATGGATACTAGCATACCATGAAGTCTTACTGATCTCGTTTTATGTACATACTGAAGCAAGACGCTCAGTGTAAGTTTCTCGATTGGTAAAAAATGAGCAGACTTGGTCAATCTATCAACAATGACCCAAATTGCATCTATGCCTTGAGAAACCTTGGGAAGACCAGTAACAAAATCCATGGTAGTGTGCTCCCACTTCCATTCTGGAATTTCAAGTGGTTGAAATGAACCTTTTGGTACTTGATGCTCTGCCTTGACTCGTTGATAAGTTAAACACCTTGAGATAAATAGCGCTATCTTTCTCTTCATATTGCCCCACCAAAATGTATGTCGAAGATCATAATACATTTTGGTACTCCCAGGATGGATTACAAACAGTGTGTTGTGCGCCTCCATCATGATTTTATACTTTAACTCAGGATCGTTAGGAACACAAAGTCTGGAGTTGACTCGAAGTATTCCCTCTTCATCGATTCTTGCTTCCGGCATAACACCTTCTTGTACTTTCTTCCTCATATACATCAGCTTATATTTACGAAGCTTTTGAAGTATCAGCCTCAAGTGTTGCTCATGATCTTCACGGCTTTTGGAATAAATAAGGATGTCATCAATAAAGACGACCACAGAGTGATCTAAATATTCCTTGAATACTCGGTTCATCATATCCATGAAGGCATCAGGAGCATTAGTCAATCCAAAAGACATGACTAGGAATTCATAATGCCCAGATCGAGTTCAAAGCCGTCTTTGGAATGTCATCTGCCTCTAATCTTCAATTGGTGATATCCGGAATGAAGATCAATCTTTGAAAAGAATTTGGCGGCCAGAATCGGGTCAAATAGGTCATCAATACGCTGCAATGGGTATTTATTTTGATGGTGACATGAATCAACTCCCGATAATCAATACAAAGTCGCATACTCCCGTCTTTCTTTTTCGACGAATAAACATGAGCACCCCAAGGAGACGTGATTTAGACGAATGAAACCGATGTTCAACAATTCTGCAGCTTGGGTCTTTAACTCCACGAAGTTCATATAGAGTCATTTGATATGGGGCTTTGGAAATAGGTTTTGTATCGGGTTCAAGGTCGATAAAAAATTCAATTTCACGCTCTAGGGGTAGGCCAGGAAGTTCTTCAGGGAATACGTCAGGAAATTCATTAACAATAGAAATATCATTCAAAACTGACGTATTTTTGTTTAGATCCGTGACATGAGTTAAGAAAGTTTGACATCCGTTTTTCAATAAACGAATAGCTTTATGGCTTGAGATGACAGTGATTGATTTTAATGGTTTGGTTGCTTGAATTCGCATAATAGGTTGGTTAGGAATATGAAAAATAACAACCTTACGAAAATAATCAATTTTTGCATGATGAGTAGTTAACCAATCAATCCCTAGAATTACGTCAAATGCAAGTATTTTCAATGAAATAAGATCGACGGTAATGTGAGGTATCGATTTGAACCAAACAAGACTTATAAAATGAGATGTAATGAAGGTTTCTCCCAATGAGTTTCAACAGATAAGTCAAAGTCCAATTTCTCCGAGTCAAATTTAAACGTTGAGCGCAAGTAGAGAAATAAAAGAATGGGTAGAACCGGTATCAAATAAGGTATATACTTTGCTAGAGTTTATGATAAGCTTACCCGTGATGACCTCGTTCGGATTCCTTGCTTTTGGGGAGGTCACGACAAACGCTCTCCCTTGCACTACTGGCTTTGACTTTTCTGGGACATCTTTTGGTGCCTCCATCCTAGCTGAACTTGTCTTCGGTGAACGATAAAATTGGGCTAGGTGACCTTCTCTTCCATAATTATAACATGTTTTGAACGGCATCGCACAGTTTGGACTGATGTGTCCCTCCACTCCGCATTTGAAGCATATAATAGGTGGTCGTTCTCCTTTCTTAACAACGGGTGTTGGTGCTGACGTCTTTCCATCATTGTTGAATCTCCTTTTCTTAAAATGTTCATTCTTATTATTTTGGCCATGATTACCATCGAAGTGGTTACCATTTCTGGCATGTTGATTCCCTCCACGCTTATTGTCACCGCTCGATGATCAAGTTATCACCGGTATTATCATTTTGTTTACCGCTCTCTTTTGGTTGGGTTGACTCATTATCGCGCTCTAATAACTGAGCCCTATTAACAACATCTGAATACAAACACAGTTTATGAGAGATAAGATGTTGACGTATCTCAGGTTTCAAACCTCTTAGAAACATTTGCGTCATTCTCTCCTCATTATCAACCAAATGGGACGCAAACCGGGACAACTCGGCAAACTTGGCTTCGTACTGGGACACGGTCATGTTGTTTTGCTCCAGCTTGATGAACTCTACCTCTTTCATGTTACGAATACTTTCGAGAAAGTACTTGTCGTTGAACAATTCTTGGAACTTCTCCCCAGTCATCTTCAGTGCGGCAGGTTGAGTACGTTTTACAGATTCCCACCAGTAATCTGCCTCTGCACGCAACATGAAGGTGGAAAAGGGAACCTTTTGCTCCTCGGAGCATCCCAGGACATCAAATATCTTACAGATCTATTTTATCCACGTCTCCACCTTAAGTGGTTTTGGCTCTCCAAAAAACTCTGGTGGTCCCAGTTCTTTGAACTGCTTAGTGGTGACCGTCCGAGAGTTGCCAGTGTTTCCACCTGCATTTTGTACATGAGCCGCTTTTGCCTGATGTTGCATGAATTTCATAAAGCCTCTGAACATTCCATCGTTCATCATCTGGTCAGTGTTGTTGTTTGCATGAGGATTATCGCCTTCCTGATGCACATTTTCCTGATTATTGATCTGTGGAGACTCAACGGTCTCCTGTGCTCCATTGATGTTCTCAACATTCTCGGATGTCATTTTCAAATACTGCCACAAAATAAGGGTTAATTAACATATTACATATTATCCCTATACTCTGACCGACCAATTAAATACCAAATAAACTTAGGTAGGTCATATTAGTGAAGGAATTCCCTGTCTCTCCTCTCCTAGTTCTTCTCTCACATCTTAGCCAGGGATCATATCCCTAAGCTTTGATACCAACTATGACGCCCCCAAAATAGGTATACATCACCTATCTTGAGTCGCCAAATACATGGTACAAAATTCAAATACAACTTATTATACAACAAATGTAAAATACGACAAAACATATGCTGTGAGTTTTAATACAAATATTATCATCTAGACAATATCCATACTCAATTGAGTCCTCGTTACATTTATTATCACACTATTTAACAGAATAGTGAGGACTACTAAAGCTATTATCTGGACCGTCACTCCGTTCCCCGACTAGTACCTGCTACGTTCTCAATTCCTGAAGAGAACAATAAAAGTAAAAGGGTGAGCTCAACTAGTGTAAAATCCCAAATTTTACGAATAAAGATTTAATTTTCTCGAATTTTTTTTTTTTGAATATTATGGTGTGAATTTGATATAATGTTATAGTTGTCGGTAGTATTTATAAATTTTGCAAAGTATGCTAGTTGTTATATTATATTCGATTGATCGGGAAATATTCTTTGTGTCGGGGAATATTCGTACGACGGCACAATCATTGGTGGACCCCACAACGGAATTATTGTCGGATTGAAAAAATGACAAAAGTATTTTATTGAAAATAACGGCGGAAGTTTTACCGTTAATACTGTTGAACTACTCAGTAGTAAAAATGCGAATACTGGCGTGGTTGCATAGTGGCACACTGCGGTATTGGTTATTGATGCTTACGTGATAAGTCACTCGCTTATACTCAATTATTGCTAAAGAATTCACGCATCATATCTCTCATATTATTTATTTGATTATTGTCACAGTATCATCTGCATAATATTTTATATATTATTAAATCAATAATTGAGACGACAAAGTTATTCATATTATTAAATTGCAATATTTACAATGTCTAGAAGTTCTGTCGGGGAGAAGTTTGGTCACCTAATTGCGCGCTAATAGGGAGAAATCCTTATTGGAAAGCCCCATCTTTCCTGGGAATGACCTGGTTGTTAAATATTGTGAGTTATGATACTAATGATGAATAAGTTCGTGTTGAATAAAGATGAATTTGATAGTTCCATTGTGTTGGGATTATTAGTGTTAGTGGAAATCGACATCTATTCCGATGATAATTGATGTCTGGAGGTTATATTGATAAATCGGGTAATTTATCGGATAAATGAGCAATTAATTGCTACTAATTCACATACTTATATAACTATTTGTTCACATGTGTGTACTATTGAATCACATTCTTATACTATTAGGGGAGTTGGTGCAAGATTGATAATACTTGCATGATTAAATTAAAGATGGAGGTATAGATGGAGGTACTATATTGTAATCAATTTTTTCACATGTTTAGAACTATTGAGTCACATGATTTACTATTGAGTCACATGATTTTACTATTGATTCACATGATTTACTATTAGGGGAGTTGGTGCAAGTTTGATAATACTTGGATGGTGAATTAAAATGAAAGAAAAGTTGGAGGTATTCAGATCGTAATTTTTGAGCTCCAAAACGCAATTATCGAAACTATGTTTTCCTATAAATAGAAGCTCATTCTTCCTTCATTTCTCACCAATTCACTAAAGCTTTAGAGCCATTATTATAGAGAGAAATCTATATAGAAAAAAAGAAGAGAAGTCTACTATCTCACTTATTCCAATTATCCAGTTTCTTCCGAGGTAAAGGGTATTATTTCTTTCGTATTCATGAAGAGAACTTACATTATTCCATTTTTTTATTATTATTCATGGAATAACTGCATACATGCCAATACCGCATACATGGTGAAATTTCGCATTGTTATTCCATTCTTTATTATTCATTGGAATATCTCGTCATAATGCTTTTACACGGGACCGGGTTCCGCCTTTTTTATTATTCATTTGCTGAATATCCCGTCTGCATGCGCTTTTACTGCGGACCTAGTTCCGTTATTTATTATTACATTGGAATAACCTATCTATCGCCATCTAATGCATGCATGGTGATTTTTGTTGTTATTCCATTCTTTATTATTACATTGGAATATCATGTATGTGCGTTTTATCTTGGGACCGGTTTCGTTATTTATTATTACATTGGAATAACTTCGTCTCATCTGAAGTACCGCATGCATGGTGATTTCGTTGTTATTCCATTCTTTATTATTACATTGGAATATCCCGTTGATATGTATTATTACTTTGATTCGTTCCGTTATTTATTATTCGTTGGGATAACTTTGTCATGCGAAATACCGCATGCTCGGTGATTTCTTTTGTTATTCCATTCTTTATTATACTCGGTTGGTTAAAGTTTTGACTTCTATATACTGCCATGAAATATCATTTTATTTGTATATTTCACATTATGAGTTACTATTCACGGGTTACTATTCACCCGATTACTATTCACTCTAGTATTATTCACTCGGGTATTCGAGGCACTTTTCATGCCTGAATACTATTCACGAGTTACTATTCACAGGTTACTATTCACCAAAATTACTATTCACCCGAATATTATTCACTCGGGTATTTGGAGTACTTTTCATGTCGAGGTACTATTCACGAGGTATTATTCCCGAAGTAATATTCACGACGAAAAATTGATCCTCTTCTGTCCAAATTATTTTTTTGTGCATGAATATTATTCTTGAATTTTACTCTACAAAGAAGTATCATGTTGACAATTTGGATGTTATTAGTTCCTGGATAATTTAATTCTTGAACTTGTTTGATTGAATTCTTATATCATTGTCATCATCCTCATGTTTATATTTTGTTGAAAGTCATCTGGTTTTGTGGTGCATAGATGGACTTTTTATGATTATGACCGAGTGGATTATTCCGGTATATTCATGGATCGTAATATTACAAATGATGTGGAAAAAGTCCTCATTCGCCCGTAGTGCATTGATGAATAGTTTTTGGTATGATTATGGCTATGGATTCTCTTCGCCGAGGAGCAAAGATGAATTGTTTTATGGCATGATCGGGACCAGTTGATGAAAACATGATTATCTTGACCAGTAGTGCATGGATAATTCGTGGTCGTGATACTTAAATAATATCCTTGGCCCGTAGTGCATGGATGATTTGATGATGTGGATTATTTATTAAGTCGAGTCTCAAATGATAAAAGTGATGAAAAACTTTTAAATCATAAAAGATAGTAGATTTTATTCTCTACTTGACTCTTTTAATGGATTGTTTGTTCATTGCAGTTAAACTTGATGTCTATTGTATTTTATCGGTTTAACATTGTTGAAGACTAATGATAATTTATTCGGTATTATCTTAGTCATAATATTTCTTACTGAGCTAGTTGAGTTCACCCTTTCCTTCACTGTTCTCTTTAGGAAATGAGAATATAGCTGGGACGAGTCGGGGAACGAAGTGACGGTCCAGATGATAGCATTAGTAGTCCTCACTATTCTGTTAAATAGTGTGACAATAAATGTAATGAGGACTGAATTTGACTTTGTATACTGTCTATGAGGACTCCATTGAGAGTGGATATTGTCTAGAAGACAATATTCTTATTTAAACTCTCAGTTTATGTTTTGTCGTATTTTACACGACAGTTGTATATTTAAGTTTGTATTTGAATTTTGTACCATGTATTTGGCGACTCAAGATGGGTTATGTATACCTGTTTTGGGGGCATCACAACTAGCCCAGTAAAAAATATTATGACTAAGATAATACAAAATAAATTATCGTTAGCCTTCAACAGTGTTAAACTGATACAATATTACAAACATCAAGTTTAGCGCAATGAACAAGCAATCCATTAAAAGAGTCAAGTAGAGAATAAAATCTACTATCTTTTATGATTTAAAAGGTTTTTCATCACTTTTATCGCTGGGACTCAGCTTAATAAATAATCTACATCATCCCTGCACTACGACCAAGGATATTCATTAGTATCATAACCACAAATTATCCATGCACTACGGGCCAAAGATATTCGTGTATTCATCAATGGTCCTGATCATGCCAACAATTATCCATCAATGCACTACAGGCCAATGAGGACTTTTACCACATCATTTGTAACATTACGGTCATGATTATACTGATTAATCCCTGGTCATAATCATACCAAGTCCATATGTGCACTACAGGGCACAGATGACTTTCAACATAATATAAACATGAGGATGATGACAATGATATAAGAATTAAATAAAACAAGTTCAAGAGTTAATTTATCCAAGAACCAATAACGTCCAAATTGTCAACATGATACTTCTTTGTAGAGTAAAATTCAAGAATGCTCAGAAGAATATTTTCATGAAAAGATACTAGATGAATCGCAAATATCAAGGATATTCCACTAATTTCATGGAGTATAGAAGTCAAAACTTTAACCAACTATGTATAATAAAGAATGGAATAACAAAAGAAATCACCAGGCATGCGATAGACCACACAGACAGGTTATTCCAACGGAATAATAAATAATGTAACCAGGTCATGCGTAAATGCACAGGCAGGATATTCCAACAGAATAATAAATAACGGAACCAGGTCAGGCAAAATTTGCACCGACAGGATGTTCCTACAGAATAATAAATAACGGAATCATGTCATGCGAAACGCATGTACGGGATGTTCCAATGTAATAATAAAGAATGGAATAATAGAAGAATTTCACCATGTATGCAGTGCTGCGCATGCAGATAAAGTTATTCCAACATAATGATAAAGAATGGAATAACAGAAGAATTTCACCATGTATGCGGTACTTCGCATAGATAGGTTATTCCAACATAATGATAAAGAATGAAATAATGAAGAATTTCACAAGTATAGGGTAGATGGCATTATACAAAAGTTATTCCAATGTAATAAAAAATGGAATAATGAAGTTCTCTTTATAAATACGAAAGAAATAATACCCCTTACCTTAGAACAACCGGATATAGGAGTAGTGAAAGTAGAGAATACTTTTTTTCTTTCTCTCTATAGTTTCTCTCTAGAGTTTCAAATTGAATTCGTAAGAAATAATGAAGGAATGAGCTTTATTTATAGGAAAATGGTGAATAATAACTAATTCTAACGGTCCAGATTGATTTACTTTTAAGCAGGCGGTCAGATTGGTTTACTATAAAATATTCTAATAAAATAAAATCTTTTAAATAAAATATAATATATTCTATTTATAATCTAATAAAACGAATAACTTTATAAATGTATTCATTTTATATAAAAAGATTTTACTATGCAAAACACTATGCAGCACTATGCAAACACTACGCATAATAAAATATAATATATTCTATTTGTAGTCTAATAAAAGCGAATAAATTTATAAAAGTATTACATTTATATATAAAAAGATTTTACTATGAAAATACTATGCATAATAGAATATAATATATTCTATTTATAGTCTAATAAAACGAATAACTTTATAAAAGTATTACATTTTAAATAAAAAGCTTTTACTGTTTTATTACATTAATAATACTAATAAAACAAAACTTCATCATCATTATTATAATTCACATTATTAATCGACTGTGTCGTTCCCTAAGAAAGTGGGGCTTTCAATAAGGATTTCTCTATATTGGTAATTAAATAATTAGGTGACCAAACCTCTCCTGGCAGAACTTCAGACATCGTTAATATTGCAAATAATAATATTAATAACTTCGTCGTCTCAATTATTGATTTAATAATATATAAAATATCGACAATAATTGAATCAATTAACGTGAGATACTATGCAACAATTCTTCAAGAAATAATTGAACAAAAGCGAGTGACTTCTCACGTAAGCATCAATAATCAATACTGTGTGCTACTATGCAACCACACGTATTCCTGTACTTTTAACACCGGGTGTTTCAACAGTTAACGATAAAACTTCTGCCGTTATTTTTATAAAATATTTTTGTCATTTTCTCAATCCGACAATAATTTCGTTGTAGGGTCCACCAATGATTGTGCCGTTGTACGAATATTCCCCGACCAATCGAATATTATATAACAACTTGTGTACTTTGTAAAATTTATAACTATTACCCACAACTATAACATTATATCAAATTAATTCCATAATATTCAAAAAAAATGATAATTATAGAAAATTCATCTTTATTCATAAAAGTTGGGGTCTTACATCATTTCTCACAAATTGTGTTTGTATTCAGATGTAGTGAATAGGGATCAATTATTGGAGCGCGATAATGAACCAACCCAACCAAAAGGCAACGATAATAATAAATTAATGGTACATGCCATCGGAAAAATGATAACCATCGTGGGGGAAATTATCATGCCAAGAATGGTAACCACTTCGGTGGTAATCATGGCCAAGATGATAGGACTGGAAATTTTAAGAAGAGGAGATTCAACAATGATAGAAAGATGTCAGCAACAGCACTTGTTGTTAAGGAAGGAGAACGACTGCCGGTCGTATGTTATAAATGCGGAGGGGAGGGACATATCAGTCCAAACTGCGTGATGCAGTCCAAAGCATGTTACAATTGTGGAAAAGAAGGTTGCCTAGCCCGATTTTGTCATGCACCAAAGTCAAGTCCAGCTGGGACGGTGGCACCAAAGGCGAATACGGACAAAACAAAGTCGGTGGTTTTAGGAAGAGCATTTTTCATGACTTCTCAAAAAACGAGTAACCCGAACGAAGTTAGCACGGGTTAGTTAATTATAAATTCTTGCGAAGTATATGCCTTATTAGATACTGGTTTTACCCATTATTTTATCTCTCTTGCTTACGTTCAACGTTTAAATTTGACCCTAGAGAAGTTAGACTTTGACTTATTGGTTGAAACTTCGTTAGTAGAAACCTTCACTTCATGTGTTATCCATGTGACGCCCCCAAAATAGGTTCAATCCATCCAACCTATTCTGAGTCGCCAAATACATGGTACAGAAAACAACTACAACTTTATTAATACAACAACACATATGCTGTGAGTTTTGATACAAATATATACCAATTGTGACTCATGTCCCAACCGTGGACATCACCTCACAGTGATACCTTACATAAAGGTACAAGTCAATAACTGTTTTAAAAATTAAAATATTTGGGAAATGCTCAAGGAAACCTTCGTACATAGGAGGCCATGAATCTAAGTTATGATAGATATCATATTCCAGAGAATTATCCTTGGTTGATCCAATAGACCCCAAAGAAAAATGAGAAGATTACTATCATGTTCCTTCCAATGGTGAGTCTTCTCTTGACATATAACTATCTCCACCGTCTGCGATTGAACATTATGTTTTAACCAAACTCCAAGATCATATAGGTAGTGCTCGTAGATATACTCAGTAAATTGATGTGCACAACCCTGTCTTATGATAACACGAGGTTGTATGTCATTAGACATCTTGTATGATAGTGGCAAAATACCCTTCCAAAGTTGGGTTCACCTCACCCTATTCGGTTAACCAAAATTAAATATCAAATGACGTGTGAGACCCCAAATTTTATGAATAAATATTTAATTTTCTCGAAATATATTTTTTGAATATTATGGTGTGAATTTGAGATAAAGTTATAGTTGTGGGTAGTATTTATAAATTTTGCAAAGTATGCAAGTTGTTATATTATATTCGATTGATCTGGGAATATTCTTTATGTCGGGGAATATTCGTACGACGGCATAATCATTAGTGGACCCACAACGAAATTATTGTCAGATTGAGAAAACGACAAAAGTATTTTATTAAAAATAACGGCGGAAGTTTTACCGTTGATACTGTTGAACTACTCAGTAGTAAAAGTACAGTAATACGCGTGGTTGCATAGTAGCACACGGTATTGATTATTGATGCTTACGTGAGAAATCACTCAGTTATACTCAATTATTGCTATAATAATTGCTGCATCATATCTCTCATATTATTGATTCGATTATTGTTAATATCATCTGCATTATATGTTATATTATTAAATCAATAATTGAGACGACAAAGTTGTTCATATTATTAAATTGCAATATTTACAATGTCTAGAAGTTCTGTCAAGGAGAGGTTTGGTCACCTAATTGCGTGCCAATAGGGAGAAATTCTTATTGGAAAGCCCCCTCTTTCATGGAAACAATCTGGTTGCTAAATATTGTGAGTTATAATATTAATGATGAATACGAACTTCGTATTCATCATTAATAGAAATCGACATATATTCTGATGATAATTGATGTCTAGAGGTTATATTGTTCAATCGGGTATTCGGAACACTTTTTGTGTCTGAGTACTATTCACGAGTTACTATTCATGAGTTACTATTCATGAGTTACTATTCACGAGTTACTATTCATGAGTTACTATTCACAAGTTACTATTCACCTGAACAATATATTTCTTTTCGGTCCAAATTATTTTTGGGTACAATATTATTCCATGAGGAGTTGCGCTAACTTTTCAAACTGTTGGTTGAATTTATATTAGTAAATCAATATGGATCGTTGGTTTAAAGTTTTAATAGTGAATCAGTATGGATCGTTGGTTTAAAGTTTTAATAGTGAATCAGTATGGATCGCTGGTTTAAAGTTTTAATAGTGAATCAGTATGGACCGTTGCTTTAAGTTTTAATCTGGACCGTCCGTTTAAAAGTAAATCAATCTGGACCGTTCAGGAATTAGTTACTATTCAATCCATTCTTCTATAAATAGAAGCTCATTCCTTCATTATTTCTTACGAATTCACTGAAACTCTAGAGAGAGAAATTATAGAGAAAGAAGAAGAGTATTTCTGTTACTTCACTACTTCTACATCCAGGTTTCTTTTATGGTAAGGGGTGTTATTCTTTTGTATTCATGAAGAGAACACATTATTCCATTCTTTATTATTACATTGGAATAACTTTTGTATCTGTGAATCCCTTATACTTGGTGAAATTCTTCTATTATTTCATTCTTTATTATTCTGTTGGAATAACCTATATACGCGGAATCCCCTATACTTGGTGAAATCATACATTATTCCATTATTTATTATTCATTTGAATAACTTTTGTATCTGTGGTTTACCTATACTTGGTGGAATAACTTTGTATATCGCGGTTTACCCTATACTTGGTGATCTTCTTCTGTTATTCCATTCTTTATTATTATGTTGGAATAACCTGTAAATGCAAAGTACTACATACATGGTGAAATTCTTCTATTATTCCATTCTTTAATATTCTGTCAGAATATCCTGTCGGTGTTAATTTCACCTGACCTAGTTCCATTATTTATTATTCCGCATTTAATATTTTGTCGGAATATCCTATCGGTGTGAATTTCACTTGACCTGGTTCCATTATTTATTATTCCGTATTTATTATTTTGTTGAAATAACCTGTCTATGCGAAGTACCGCATGCATGGTGATTTCTGTTGTTATTCCATTCTTTATTATTCTGTTGGAACATCCCGATTGTGAATTTCACGACACGGATCCGTTATTTATTATTCTATTGGAATAACTCATACATCATGAAATCGCATGCATGGTGATTTCTGTTGTTATTCCATTCTTTATTATACTCAGTTGGTTAAAGTTTTGATTTCTATACTCCATGAAATTAGTGGAATATCCTTGATATTTGCGCTTCATCCCGATATCTTTTCATGAAAATATTCTTACGAGCATTCTTGAATTTTACTTTACAAAGAAGTATCATGTTGACAATTTGGATGTTATTAGTTCTGGATAAATTAATTCTTGAACTTGTTTTATTGAATTCTTATATCATTGTCATCATCCTCATGTTTATATTTTTTTGAAAGTCATCGTGGCTTTGTAGTGCGTAGATGGACTTGGTATGATTATGACCGGGAATTATTTGGTATAATCGTGATAGTAATGTTACAAATGATGTGGTAAAAGTCCTCATTGGCCCGTAGTGCATTGATGGACAGTTGTTGGCATGATCATGACCATTGATGAATACATGAATATCCTTAGCCCGTAGTGCATAGATAATTTGTGGTCGTGGCCCTAATGAATATCCTTGGCCGTAGTAGTGCGAGAATGATGTGGATTATTTATTAAAAGTCGAGTCTCGGCGATAAAAGTGATGAAAAACTTTTTAAATCATAAAAGATAGTAGATTTTATTCTCTACTTGACTCTTTTAATGGATTGCTTATTCACTATAGATTAAACTTGTTGTCTCATTGTATTTTATCAGTTTAACATTGTTGAAGGCTAATGATAATTTATCCTGCATTATCTTAGTCATAATATTTCTTACTGGGCTAGTTGAGCTCACCCTTTCTTTCATTGTTCTCTTCAGAAAATGAGAACGTAGCAGGGACTAGTCGGGGAACGAAGTGATGGTCTAGAGGATAGCATTAGTAGTCCTCACTATTCTATGAAATAGTGTGTTAATAAATGTATTGAGGACTTATTTTGAGTGTGGATATTGTCTAGATGACAATATTTATATTAAAACTCACAACATATGTTTTGTCATATTTTACACGACTGTTGTATAATTAGTTTGTATTTGTATTCAGTACCATGTATCTGGCGACCCAAGATGGGTGATGTATACCTATTTTGGGGGCGTCACATGACGTATACAATACGACACACTTATCTAAAGTTATCAATAAAATTATTTCCATACTATTTAGGAGAACTTTAATGACTATAGACTACTGATTCTATTCCTGTTATCCTATTTCGACCGTAAGCAATACTCTTATTACACGAAAAGGAATTGTGAAGAAAAGGTGGTGAGCAACTAGCCAAAGATAAAGAATATCATGACTAAAGATAATTAAATTATCAATAGCCTTTTCGTCACAATAATAAATCGGAGATTTAGAACATATGGTAGATGATAAAACTTAATCCAAATGTTATAAATCACTTAATAATCTCATAATCAAATATTATTAATATTACTACAACATTTTAATCATTTCTTAAACTTATAAATAATTTATTTTAATTGTTTACACTTTACTAATTAATGCATTTAATCATCCTAAAATGCCAAACTCATAAAATTTCTCACCAATAACCAAAACCCTCATCAAAAATCTGCATATACCTTATATAGGATTCTCAAGCCATAAAATCCTATTTTCCACTTTTCTTACTTCACATAACATATTTAATTCATTTACTCATAACTAGCCCATTTTCATGAAAAATACCAAATCAGTATAAACAAATTTTCTTTTCTGGGATTTAGCAGAACATAGTCCCATATTGAACATATATTTTTCTCAGAATTTTTAAAATTTATTTACTATTTTTCATATGGCCAAAACTGCCGAATATTTAAACATTTATCATAAATTGTACTTTTGTCCAAAAATTCCGAAATTTACAGGGTATACTGATATTATATAGATGTACTCCTAATAAAAATTTCATCAATTTTAGAGTTAACCACAAGGAGTTATAAGAGTTTACTTTTAAAATAGTCTTTTCTCATAAAATTCATAACTCCTAATCTATACATCCAAAAATCGCCATTTTTGGAAACTATCTAGAAAACTCATCAAATTATCATTTCAAATTTTTCCAGAATTTTTAAAGGTTGAAAAAATTACGAAACTGAAAAACATAATAACCCTTAAAATCCCTTACAATCCCTTACCTCAAAAAAGCGATCTTTGGAATGTTCGGATATAACGTATTTGAAGCGAACTTTGCCAGTAAAGCAACACTCAAGATATCTAAATACTCACAAAATTACGATCGATAATATACAGAGAGAAAACTTCAGTTTCTGGTGTGTTTTTCAATTCTAACCTAAGCACCCTATTTATAGGAAATTGCTTAGAGCACCAAAGCAGAAAATTTAATAAAATAATATATTTATATAAAAAAATTCATACGCCTCTTTTGAATTCAGATTCCAGCATTTCCCACATGCAAAAGTATAATTGTGGGGCCCACCTTCTTGAAAAATATGTTTTAAACAAAATCAATTCAAACCCAATATTCCGGAACTTCAATAATTCATAATAAATAGCTCTTTTATTAGAAAAAATCAAATCTTATGTCCATAATATAGGAAATTTAATTCTCTACAACTTTACAGAAGAAAGTTTTTCCAAATTCCAAACAGAAATAAACCAAAATCCACATACGAACGATTTTACAGGCTATAATCAAATTTCAGTCAAGAATTGGGGCCCACCAACACACAAAACATGTGTTAAACATTTTTTTCAACAAAAATACTCTTCCTCCTCATTTATTCATATATCACACATTCATTGTAAAAATATCACCATTATTATATTATTAAAATATAATAATATATTTAAATGAATTATTTTATCAAGAAAAGATAAAATATCAATTTTCAACAATTGTCACATTAAAATTTTCTCCATCTATATCCACATAAAATGAATATTTTACTTATCATTTAAATCAATAATTAATTATTCACAAATAATATTATGAATCACAACATCGATAAACCAGTCAGTTCCTCAGGAAATAGGAGGCTTTCCGATAAGGATTTCTCCTTACTAGCGTGCAATTAGGTGACCAAACCTCTCATTGACAGAACTTTCTAGACATTTCCAATAATGCTATCTAATAATATTATTCAAATAATATGAATTATTGATCTGATAATGGAAAATACTGTGTCGTGACAATTATTGAAACAACAATAATGCAGTAATTATTGAATCAATAAAATAAAATATTGAAAAGTAATTACTGTAACAATTATTGAGTAGTGCCTTCTTACATAAAAAAATTATCATGCTTCGTGAATAGTAACCTCGACATAAAAAATAAGAATTTCACAAGAAAAATCTTACCAATATTCCGGTATAATGATATTGAAATCAATTTAACCATTTACTGAATAGTAATTATAAGAAAAAATGAATACTTTTATTTCATAAAATTCGGGGTCTTACAATCCAAGTCTTGGATGAGAGTCATAGTTTTTTAATAATATTTCTATTGTTAATAAATTTCCTGACGTATTCTGAAAGAACTTCTTAGCTTACCCCTAGAGCGTGAAATCAAATTTTGTATTGACCCCAGTACAAAACCCATTTTTAAAACCCTCAAATATTTCTTTACCTAAAACGATCGTATAATGTGCCAAAGACGTTGGCTCGAGCTGTTGAAGATTACGATCATACCATTCAATATCATCGTGGAAGAATGAACGTGGTTCTTTTGCGTTGAGTAGAAGAAGATCGTATGCGTTCGTAATGCGATGTTGTTAACACAAAAACTCATTTCGTATAACTTACAAATGATGAAGATAGAGTTAAAGACTCTAGGGACCCACGTGAAGATAACGAATATACGATTAGAATCGACTTTAATCGATAAAGTTAAAGTCACTCAAGCTTCACACCCGAATCTGATGAATGTGAAGAAGAAGGTTCAAGAAGGCGTTATCTCAACCCTCGATTTAATTGGCCCATTTGAAATCCTCGATCGAGTAGGAGCTGTGGCCTATAGACTCGTTTTACCACCAAATATGTCGCGTTTTTCACGTATCGATGTTACGTAAATATATGGATGACCCGAACCACGTTATTACATTAAAACTAGACGTGATAGCAGAAGATTTAACGTATCAGGAGATACGTGTTAAAATCATGAATAAGAAGGATCGTATTCAACACTCAAAGGTTATACCTCAAGAGTTAGAATCTGAAATGAAGTCAAGGTATCCTCACCTCTTCGGCATACCAAGTACGTACGTAAATTTTGAGGGTGAAAGACCCCTTCATAAGGAGGGGAGATTGTAAGACCCCAAATTTTATGAATAAAGATTTAAATTTGTCAAAATATTTTTTTAATATTATGGTGTGGATTTGATATAATGTTATAGTTGTGGGTAATATTTACAAATTTTGCAAAGTAAGCAGAGTGGTTATATAATATTGATTGGTGGGAGAATATTCGTTTTAACGAGGATTATTAAATGCGTCGGCACAATCATTGGTGGACCCCTATAACGAAAGTATTGTCGTAGTTAAAAGCGACATAATTATCTTTTATAAAAATAACGGCGAAAGTGTTACCGTTAAAACTGTTGAACTACCCGATAGTAAAAGAAATCAGAATGTCTGGCGTGGTTGCATAGTAGTACTGCGGTATTGATTATTGATGCTTACGTAAGAAGTCACTCGGTTATACTAAATTATTGCTCTGATGAATTGTTGCATCATATCTCTCATATTATTGATTCGATTATTGTCACGGTATCATCTGCATAATATTTTATATATTATTAAATCAATAATTGAGATGACAAAAATTATTCATATTATTAAATTGCAATATTTACAATGTTTAAAAGTTCTGTCAAGGAGAGGTTTGGTCATCTAATTGCGCGCCAATAAGGAGAAATCCTTATCAGAAAGCCCCCTCTTTCCTGGGAACGACCTGTTTGTTAAATATTGTGAGTTATAATATTAATGATGAATAAGTTCGTGTTGATTAAAGATGAATTTGATAGTTCTATTATGTGAGGATTATTAGTGTTAGTGGAAATCGACATCTATTCCGATGATAATTGATGTCTGGAGGTTATATTGACCAATCGGGTAATTAACCGGATAAATGAGCAATTAATTGCTATTAATTCATATGATTATAACTATTTGTTCACATGTGTGTACTATTGATTCACATTCTTGTACTATTAGGGGAGTTGGTGCAAGATTGATAATACTTGCATGACTAAGTTAAAAATAGAGGTATAGATGAAGGTACTATACTGTAATTCGTATTTTCACATGTCTAGAACTATTGATTCACATGATTTACTATTGATTCACATGATTTACTATTAGGGGAGGTGGTGCAAGTTTGATAATACTTGCAGGACTAAATTAAAAATAAAAGAAAAGTTGAAGGTATTGTACTATAATATTTCGAGCCCCAAAACGTGCAATTATCAAAACTATATTTTCCTATAAATAAAAGCTCATTCTTCCTTCATTTCTCATTAATTCACTAAAGCTTTAGAGCAATTATTATAGAGAGAAATTATATAGAGAAAGAAGAAGAGAAGTCTGCTACCTCTCTATTCCAATATCCAGTTTCTTCTAAGGTAAGGGTATTATTTCTTTCATATTCATGAAAAGAGCTTCTATTATTCCATTTCTTATTATTATGTTGGAATAACCTGTCTATGCGAAGTACCGCATACATGGTGAAAATTTTCTATTATTCCATTCTTTATTATTATGTCGGAATATCACATGCATGCGGATTCGCATTTGATTCAGTTCCATTCTTTATTATTACGTCATAATATCTCATGTCTGCATGCGACATGCATTTGACTGATTCCATTCTTTATTATTCATTGGAATAACTCATGCATGCGGTCTATCGCATGCATGGTGAATTTCGTTGTTATTCCATTCTTTATTATTCATTGGAATATCACATGCATGCGGATGATTACGATAACCTAGTTCCATTCTTTATTATTCTATTGGAAATAAACATGCATGCATGGCCTATCGCATGCATGGTGAATTCTTACATTATTCCATTCTTTATTATTACGTTAGAATAACTTTGTCATGTGGATTACCACATGCATAGTGAATGATCCTTTGTATTCATTCCTTATTAAATTGTGGAAATGATCTGTCCACGTGGATTACCGCATGGCGGGTGAAAATCCATTTGCAGTTTCATAATTTTTTTGACCCTCAAAAATTCTGGAAAAAATTAAAATGATAATTTGATGAGTTTTCTATATTGTGTCCAAAAATGGTGATTTTTGGATGTATAGATTAAGAGTTATGGATTTTATGGGAAAAGACTATTTTAAAAGTAAACCCTTATAACTCCTTGTGGTTAACTCCAAAATTGGTAAAATTTTTATTGGGAGTACATGTATATAACAGGAGTATACCCTGTAAATTTTGGAATTTTTGGACAAAAGTACAATTTATGATAAATGTCTAAATATAAAGATTTTGGGTATATGAAAAATAGTAAATGAATTTTAAAAATTCCGAGAAAAATATATGTTCAATATGGGACTATATTCTGCTAAATCTCAGAAAAAAATATTTTTGGGATTGATTTGGTATTTTTCATAAAAATGAACTAGTTATGAGTAAATGAATTAAATATGTTATGTGAAGTAACAAAATTGAAAAATAGGATTTTATAGCTTGGGAATCCTATATAGGGTATATGCAGATTTTTGATGAGGGATTTGATCATTGGTGATGAAATCTTATGAGTATGACATTTTTGAATGATTAAATGCATTATTTGGTAAAGTGTAAACAATTGAAATAAATTATTTATAAGTTTAAGAAGTGATTAAAATATTGTTATAATATTAATAATATTAGATTATGAGTTTATTAAATGGTTGATAATATTTGGATAAATTTAAAGTCTTTAATATTTATCCTTGTTTTCGCTTGATTAATGCTTATATCATTCTCATCATCCTCACGCTTATATGGTGATGAAAGTTATCTTTTCGCTTACGCAAAAGATGGATTTGTTGATTATTGGTTTTATAGTTGTATATCTTTGGCTTACGTGTAGAGATGGACTTGGTATGATTATGACCAGGGATCATTCGATATAATTATGACCTATAATGTTATAAACGATGTGAAAAAAGTTCTCAATGGCCTGTAGTGCATTGATAGACAGTTTTTGGTATGATTATGACCAAGGATTATTCGGTATAGTCATGACTATTGATGATTTAATGAATATCCTTGGCCCATAGTGCATGGATGATTCGATGACGTGGTTTATTTATTTAGCTGAGTCTCAGCGATAAAAATTGATGAAAATATTTTAAATTATAGAAGATAGTAGATATCATGCTCTACTTGACTCTTCTAATGGATTGCTTATTCCGCTGCAGTTAAACTTGATGTCTATTGTATTTTATCAGTTTAATATTGTTGAAGACTAATGATAATTTATTTTGCATTATCTTAGTCATAATATTTCTTACTAGGCTAGTTGAGCTCACCATTTCTTTCACTGTTCTCTTCAGGAAATGAGAACGTAACTGGGACTAGTCGGGGAGCGAGTGACGGTCAGAGATGATAGCATTAGTAGTCCTCACTATTACATTAAATAGTGTGACAATAAATGTAATGAGGACTCCATTGAGTGTGGATATTGTCTAGATGACAATATTCTTATTAAAACTCTTAAATTATGTTTTGTCGTATTTTACACGACTGTTGTATAATTAAGTTATTTTTGAATTTTGTACCATGTATTTGGCGACTCAAGATGGGTGATGTATACCTATTTTGGGGCCGTCACAATAACAACTTTCAGAAAACATATTATACAAAAATTTCAAGTTAATTCTGACAATATTATTTAATCTAAGCATTAGAATATATATATTTTAATATATTTATTATATGGCTTCTGATCATTCAATTATTAGCTCCATGATTTTTCAGTTTTTTTCCTTCGCAGAAAACGAAATCCACACTCTTGTGTGAGCGTGTGATTCAATACCATATTGATTGCTTTACCATATTATATATATATATATATATATATATATATATATATATATAATCCTCCTTTTAACAAATCATGCAGTATAATTAATAATATGACAAAAGCTTTAAATATATATACATACATAATTTTCAGAATTGATATAAGAGTTTCATGATTTTATCTCACCTTTATTAAACAAATTTCTTTTGTCTTTGTATTGAAAGCTTTCGAACTGTCGCTTTCTCCCTTACCAATTTACTGTGCCTTTTCCCACTTTCCTCGATTACACGTATCACGAGATATATTAGGTCTTTAGTTATTTATTTACTTATTAATATTGTTAGGAATATGCATATGAATGTTATTCCTTTATTCGTATAATTTGTTGATGAAGATGATGAAGTAAATGAATGAATATGCAGATATGTTTGCATTGAAATAAGTTGTAAAGTCTTTGAATAGATAATACGAATATATGTACAATGACTTAGACTGAAATGATCAAATATGTTAGGTTGATTCTATATGAACAAAACAACTTTGTAAAGTCCTTAAGAAGAATATGATGTACAATGACTAATTATAGAAAGATCAAGCTTGTTAGGTTGATCTTATATGATGTGATAGATAGGCCTGCCTGATCGTCGAGTACTGCACCAGTCTTCGAAGTCTGCCAGATGAAACAAAGAATTTGAAGACTATCAAGGCAGAATCGTAGTCTGTCGAGCCAGCCGAGGGATTGCAGAAGCCAAGGCAGAATCGTAGAGTATCGAGAAACTGGCTATAGATCGTAGTCTGCCTTGGAGGGCCTCACTCAGTATCGTAAAGTTGGTCCAAGCACCTGCCAAGCTAAGTCAAGAATTGTATACCACAGTTAAAGTCGTAGAGTTTACTGACCGTACCAGAGGCAGAAATCATAGTCGAGCTAGATCAGACAAGAACAACAAGTGTTAAGACAGAAATCGTAGTCTGATGTATAATCTGCTCTCGGAGTCGTAGTGTCTGCAGAATCAAAGCTAGATCGTAGTCTGCAGAGCAAAGTTTTCGACAAAGCATATCAGTGCTCACAACACCAAGGAAGAATCGTAGTGTTAACACGATTCTCAGCACATGAGCACTCCCAATTAAAGCATCCAAAGAATGAAGCCTCTGGACAAAACTATAAAATTGCAATCTACCTAAAGGAAGCCAGAAATCACTTACTAAACGGCTTACAAGCAAACAGAAGATCAAAGTACCAATTCAATCAGCATTCTGATTGAGATGTGAAGCCATTCAAGGGAAGTCTTCCACAAGTAACAATAAGAAGACTTCAGATAACTTGACTAACAAAAGGAAGTCAGTAATGCAGTAGCAATCGAGATAAACAAGAGATGACGATCTTGGGTGTGACTATTATCGTAGTGCTTGCCAGATTAAAAGCAGGAACTGATGAGATCTATAACAAAGATATTGGCCAACCTATACATAATAGACAAGGAAGATTAAGCATGGGTCAGACCATTGATGATATATGAACGAGAGATTACAAGGAGAAAGAGAGTTAAGCATGACCAATCCGATGAGTCTAGATCTATTGTGTGCCCTCTGGGAACTAACAAATATATCTTGTTAATTCTCTTAATTATAATATGATTTAATTTTATCCACATATAAATTAAATCCAATTAGTTTTAAGGCCCAAATTTTATCAAAATAATTTATCCATCACGTATTAAATTAATACTTATTAGCCCATATAAAATAAATAACTAGTTTGACCAATAAAAGACAAAGTCCAATTAATATGTGATGAACATATTTTTTGCAAGGAAGATGCTGATGAGTTATGTCGAACACTGGAAGAAAATGACAAAAAGCCCAACCTTGATTTTCTTGAAGAAAATGATGATGAAGTGAACCTAACACGATGTACACTTCATTCATTTTAGTTCGTTGTTATTCTTTTAATTTTCTTATATTAGTTAATAAATATTGTAAGTACTATGGTCCTTGGTTGACCAAGATACAATAACAAATTTTATAGTTATCGTGAGCATTATTTATTTATCTATGGAGTATTGGTTTTAATTATTGGCTCTTTATGCATTAGTTTATCAAGTATGACATTTATATTGACTTGAAATATTAATAAATTTAATATTAATTATATCAATTAATAATAATAATAATAATAATAAATATGAAATTACTTATTTAAAAAATTAATTATAATTTGCAATGAATTTTGATTATTTATCAATTAATTTTTATTTATAAATTTATAATTTGTGAATGATTTTACTTGAGAAATTGACATTAATGAAGGATTATTTCCTCACTAAATTTTTTTAGTTAATTAGTTAGTCATCAATGAAGGATTATTTCCTCACTAATTTGAAGATACATTCTCAATTTATAATTAGTGAAGGAAAATATTCTCTCGTTAAATAAATTTGTTCTTCATAATATATTATTTATGAGAGAATAAAGTTATTCACTAATTTTAAATAGACCTTCTTAAAATATTATTAGTGAAGGAAATCAATCTTTAACTGAATAACAATATTTCATTACCAAATACAATTTGTGAATAAAAAATTTATTCACAATATATCATTCACTAAAAATATTTAGTTACTACTTAGCGAAGGATACCCAATTGTAAGGAGGTCTAATGCGAGCAATCGTGTAAAAAAAATATTTATTCGCAATAAATCACTTGTGAGTACTGATATAGTATGTCTTGTGAAGGATTTGTCATTCACTAGAGGCCATTTTTGGTGTAATGTGTTACAAAAAGTGTCTTGACCGTTAATTGACTAACAGATTAATGATGTGATAGTGGTGACTTTGTGCTAATTTCTGATGTGGCAATTCTTAAATGAAAATGAACAAAATTTAGGTGTTGGTAGTATAAAAATTAAAATAAATAATGAAATTTAGGAAAAAATGAAAAATTGTCATTAAAAAAAAGTAAAGAAAAAGAGAAAATTATTATTATTATTATTATTATTGTTGTTGTTGTTGTTATTTTTATTTATTATTATTACTGTTATTATTATTATTATTTATTATTGTTATTATTATTTATTTTTACTGTTATTATTATTATTATTATTACTACTATTAATATTATTACTATTATTATTTTTGGCATATTGAAGGCCACGTTGGATAATTTTGCCACATTAACTTTTTTTTTATTTACAACTCAGCCAATGGTTATGGATAATAGTGATGGTTATGAATTATGGTGGTGTTGTTGCTGGTTTTTGGGTAGATGAAAAAGAAGATGAATAACAAAAAATATTTTGCTAATTTAAATGTTAAAATTTAATTAAAAATTATTTTTACTACACATAATTTATTAATTTGCCAAGTAAAAATGTATGTATACGATGTCGAAATAAATTTATAAATATTTATGTATGTAAATTCAATAAGAATTGTAAAACGAATTTAAAAATATGTATGTATATAAAATATATAATTGATTTTTAATTTCAATATATTTTATTTTTATAAATTTTTAAGTAATTATACTTGTTACTAATTATCTAAAAACTTATTTTTTAATAATCACAAAAATAAGTAAATTATTATTTTTATTTTTTTCTATTTTTTTGTTAACTTTTCTGATTTTATTGTATTTAAAAAAAAATTCTTTCATTTATACTCAAGAGTATTAGCATCATTGTCACGTCAGCTTTCTCTCTCTTGCCATGTTAGCTTTTTCTCTCTTATGTGAAATCTAACTTGACAAATCATTTAAAGTCAACATGATTTAACGATTTTTCTAACGGTTTGTTAAAAAAGTAAAATATAGTGAGAGTGATTTGTAAGAAAAAAGCAGTTAAGTCGACTCACTTGAAGTTACATATAAAAATCTGATACCAAAAAAATATTTAATTAAAAATATTAAAGAGGAGGACAAACTTTTTCGGAGCAGCTATCCACATAGAGTATTGAATTTAGACTTCTTTAACGGTGAGAATAATGATTTTAATAATAATTAGTTTGTTTGTATTTTATTTCTAATTTGTATATTATAATACTAATATTTGATTTTGATTTTTATAAAGTGTTTTGACATATTTACTCTGATATATAATAAATATGTAAAAGATATGCATGTAATTTTTTAATGGTAAAATACAGTAAAATATGTTTAAATTATAAAAAATACTCTTTTTCGGATGGAAATTTTTTTGGGGTCACTTTTGTTTACTTAAGTGTGCACTTAGACTTAGAGTATACTAATGTAAGGTTTTAAACATTAGGGTTACAAATATAAAAGGGTCATACTTTGAATAAAATTAGTGTGTTTAACCCTTCTTTTTTTTTTAACTTGTGCTGACAGATAATACTGACCGACCAATTGGAACACAGCAGCCCGAAATATGGCGGGAAGAAAGACGAGTTAATTTGTAGGGTTTAATCAATACTCAAATTCAGGAAGAGTGAAGTGGAAAATGGAGGGGAATCGGAGGAGAAATCAGAACTCTTCTAGTAAAGGAGTAACGGAGGTGAATCGTAGAAGAGAAGATAACAAAGGAATGGAAGAGAATACTTTGGCCATTCTCGATACTTCTGGTTTCAATAGAAAAGAGACTCAAATTTCTCAAGAAACTCAAGACCTAAATGACGATCGTATGCATATATATCCATTCTCTATGATTCGATTTTTGTATATTTCAGTTTTTAGATTTCTGATATTTTGTTGTAATTTTTTAGGGCTCGCTTTTCTTGAAGCTGTTCGGTCTGCTTCCATTGTTCCTGTAAATGGCACTGCTCCTGCCCAGTACTTCACTTTACCCTTTTTCTGTCTAGTTGGTTGTTGTGGCTGTATTGTACTCCGTATGTTCCACAAAAAGAGTCCCATTTAATTGTTATACAAGTACTAGTTAATTTGGGAAGTCCTAAAATTAAAATTGTGATATGAACTTATTTTAATTAGGTAGTTTACAATATTAACTAGTGCATTATGAAAATCAAATAAAATTGCATCAATTTTGAAATTTGAAATTTCACAAATTAACTAGAAAATAAATCAAATGGGAATCTTTTGGTGGAACAGAGGGACTATTTTTTTTTTTGGGTAGAAATCCAAAACTAATTTGTGATTATATGCATTGTTTGATGTAAAACGGTCTGCTTGAATGTTTAGGAGGAAGATTGTTGTCTTTGTTTAGGGATATTAGGATTCAATTGTTTGTCCTACATATTAAAGTTTTCAAAAGTTTTCCTTTTTTCCTTCTTTCTTTACATTTGGATTTCGTTGTTGCATATTTTAACTAGAAAAATCTACTTAATGGAGCTGAAATTTGTGATATTTGAATTGTACTGATGCATAGGGCTTCTGTAAAACTGAGCTTTGTGTTACCCTGCTTTGAAAAAGAAAATGAAGAAATGACTTTTGAAAACCTGTTGTCCGTGATCAATGATTATCCACCAATTCTTTTCTCTCTGGGGCTAAAACTACCTCTGGTAATTTGGATGTTTGATTTCATAATTGAATTAAAACAAAATTAAGCTCCTTGATATGCTGATAAAACTGGTGGCCCCTTTGTTTTATATGCCGAGAGACTTATAGTCCGTAGATTATTTATATTGCTTTATTAGTTTTCTTTGAAAACTGATGAGAATTTTTTTTTCCTTTTCTTTGTAGGCTTGATAGGAATTCTTTTTCTTGTCTGTTTTTCTATAAATGTAATTGGCCCAGTTCATGATTACTCATCTTGATCTTTCTTGACTATATGATATCTGCTTTGGTGGAACAGCAAAATGTTCGAAGCTATTTTCCAAATACTGACAGAAGAGAGTTCACTGGATTCAATTATGTCAAGCTATCAGCTTTTAAACGAATTAGAAACGGTATTGAATTACCCCTTTTTGCTCTTGTTTGATTTTTGACAGTTAGGTGCTCAAATAATTTAACAGTTTTCTTATTAAAAAATATCCTCGCACCTACAGCGCTTCCCGCGGGTTTATGTATCAGATATGAAAAAAGCAGAATCATCTTCACCTCTTCCTTCTCTGCTTGAGCTAGTTGTGGTTGAAGAGGTTTAACTCTTACTTACCTTAATGCTTCTGTCCGGATCTCTTTGTTACTTGTAGCTTTTATGCTTCTTTTGATAATTGTTACCACTCTTGGAAGTCAGGCTTGGTCTCCATTCATTTTTGGCCTGGATGGTTCTTTTAGTGAGAAAGCTGCAGCTCACAAAAAGTCTGGTGGATCACTTGACTCGTCTGTGAGTTAAATACTTCATAGCTCTATTTTACAGTTTGCTTGATTATGTAGTGAATCTAGTGACCTGGATCTCTTTATTGAATTTTGTCTATGACGATTTCAGGGTTTTCATATTTTAATACAAGATCTTACTAAATTTGATGATGAATCAAGTTCCAAGGCATCACAATCGAAGGTTATTCCCTTTACCCTCATCTCATTAATTACCATCCTACACAAAAGGATAATGCATATGTTATAATTGAAGTTAAACGTATTTGATAAAATCTTGAGCCTGCTTGTTAGCTGAAATTGTAGAAACAAAAAAAAATGTTGGTCTCAAGCTTGAGTTACATGATTCTTAAGTTTAGGATCTCACTTGAAACGCAAATTTGGGTTCTTATAGCAAATTGAAGACAAATGCTTACTCACTTTTCCAAATTTGTGTAAAGATTTTGATCCATGAATCAACTTTGTCCTCTTGTTTTAATTTTTGCATCGTTAAATCATGAAAAAGTTACATCGTCCTTGTGTTCTTACTTCTGGCATGAATCTATTGCAGTTGCTGAGGAAAATGTTACTATTTCAGTATCTTGTCTATGTTTTGAAGGAGACTTTTTACCCCGTAACCGTGTATATAACGGTGAATTATTTCTTTCTTCTATTAATTACTTAAATTGGCGGTTGTAACCTCCATTCCCTAGCTTATGATGTTTCCTCTTTCTAATGCAGAACACATGAAGTGGACCCTTCTGAGGGAGTCATTGCTTAATATGTTTTTGGTGTGCTTCTCAAATGCTTTAGCTATCGATTTGAATGATTTAATATCATATTATATTTTGGTCAATATGCAATCTGTTTCATCATATTACTTCTAACTTACCTACAAAATTTGAAGGTTCTTTTCAGTATTTGAAATTAACTTTTAGAAGAAAAAAAATCCAGGGGTCAAGAAGGATAGTCTTTAAAGCTTTAATCAAGGATTGCATCTCCATTATGTGTAAGATGTGTCATGTTTATCCTGGAAGCACTGATGATTTGTCATATCCTGAGAATTCTTCTACTGAGAAATTAGAAAATTGTAATTCTTCTATTGCTATTGCTTTCCCTGAAGTAGAAAAATGTACATGCACTGCTTAGCAGAAGCTCTTACTGATGGTAAATTCATGATCTGTCCTTTTATTGTGGATGCCTTGAATTAGTTCCCAAATTGACCATGGCAGTTTGGACCCTCAGATCATGGAGCTTGATATTTCAAAGGAGAAGGCAGAAACTCAAGGTCTTACCACACGAGCTGATGGCGTGAGGTATTTTGCTTGTTTTCCGTACTGTAGAAGAGTTCTCTCTCTCCCTCCCTCTCTCTCTCTCTCCCGAGGCAGAGATAATCTCTCTCTCTCTCTCTCTCTCTCTCTCACACTCACAGATTTGACCACTTAGTTAAGACTTGTAACCACTACATAATTTGGTGCAGAACTCCTGTGGCAGAGATCATTTTAGATGAGCTTACTTACAATAGAGATATCCTTTCCCCTTTTTTCCAGGTACTGTAGTCCATCTACCTGTCTATCTATTTTCTTCTTTCTATACCCTATAACAATGATTATGATATTTCGGCTGTAACTTTTAATTGACTGGATCTTTATTTCTCTATTATTTTTAAAGTTGTAGGAGTTGTTTGTTTAAGATCCTGAAGTTTGCTGTTCTGTTGCGTCACTACCTACACATAATGACTTGTATTGTTTGTCTGTGTGATTGATGGATGTTCCAAGATCTTGTTGGGAAAAAAACCTATCCTTATCTTCCTTTTAACCTCTCAACAGATGCTTACTTCAAATTTTTTTGGGACCATAAATGAGAAAATATAGCATGTTTGGAGGTTTGCCTATGATAGCTATGACTTAATTGCTGATATTGGGCACTTTTCTAGGTCTTTGATGAACCTCGATGGAAGCTGGAAATGATTGTGCAGTATTTTCGGAAGTACATTGCTAAGGTAATTTGGCTCTTAAACCTTGATGATGAATTTATTCAGTTTTAAAGCAGTACACAAGACTCTTTCTGCAACAGTCTTTCCATATATGTATCATCACGACATCTACTCACATGTCACAAGTGAGCATGTCTTTATTTGGTTCCTTTTGTTGTCACTTACATAAAAGTGAGGAATAGGTATGAAATTTCAAACGTTGCCCCACTACTTTTTTTCTTGGTATCTAGACTGGCACATGCATGCGTGAATTTGGCTCCCTTCTAATCTATGCTTAAGTATACGCAGTTGCCTTTTAGGGGATTTTAAAACCTACATTCCCCGTCAACCTTCGATTGCTTCTCACTTATGTAAAATGAATTGCTTGGGACAGATAGATATAATTTATTAATTGCCTCTTTTGTTGGTATCAACCAATTGAGATGAGGACTGAGTTCATGAATTTTATTTTTAGCTTTATTTTTTGAGGTATTTCCAATTTTTTGTCTTTGTATAATTGTTTCAATTACTTCTTTTGTCTATGTTGTATGTTCTGTCTGCCCTCTCGATAATTATGAATGCCATTTAACCTGCCTCACCTCTCTTAAGTAATTCATTTCACATTTTTGTACCCTGAATAGCAACCATCTGTTCGTACTCGGAGGTCAAATGGTTCAACAGATGATGCAACATTTGGTGGTGTTTTGAGGTGCTTTTCAAATGGCAATAGCACAAAAAGTATCACTAAGAAAATTAGTAATGAAGTAGCTCAATTGCTTTTGGCACATGCTTTTCAGGTAAATTTTCTTATTTCATAATTTGCTGTATACCCATCTCTTGTATTTCCCCCCCCTCCCCATTTTATTTTTATTCATTTTGAGCTGTGCACGGACAGTTTATACTACTACAAGTATTTCATCTACAAAAGTAATCACACTTTTTCTTTTTTGTGGATGCTGGTCTATTGCTAAGGATTTCTAAACACTTGAATAATTCATAAAAGTCCAAGCAACTAGTCAAGTGACTTTGATTGTAACTTAGAAGTATGACTTGCAAGTTAAAAAACAAAGCCTAACCCCAACATTTTTCTCTCTTTTTTTAGTGTTGGGGGGGGTCCGAATTTTGTTATTAGATAGTATTATACCGCCAATATCATTTTTAATCTTCTAATTTTAGTTTCTTATCATACTTTTCTTTCAGGCATATCTATCATTATCATCAGAATATTCAATTGAAGGTACATCTGATTCTAAGGAAGATGTTGGAGCCAGCTCCCTTGTGGAAATTTGCAAGAACCTGATTACTGCTTTTACTAGTATTAAAAGAGCGAACGAGTAGGTTCACTGAAATTCAGTTTGCTGTGCTTCCCATTACTCTATTTACTTTGATAAGATCACCTCACATGTTAATTATAAATTATGTATCGTGGTTCAGGCGCGCTGAGATTTTGCCTTTTGGAAAGGAAGCATTATTTACAGCAGCAACTATCCTCTCAGCAAAGTCATAGGAGCCCTGAAGCTGCTACAGTAGATTATGCAAAAGCCATTTTACTGGCACCATTTGCAGAAACAGTGGCATGATGTGTGAAGAGGCTTATATGCATATGCATCCCCAAAATCTAGTCTAGAACTAAAACCAAGTGTTTCTTAGGGGGTTGTGGGGCTGTTTAATACATACTTTCTGTGTAAAGAATATGTAAAGATAAATGATGACATGATGACGGATTAAGCTGCTCTACAAACTAATGGTATATATATATATATATATATATATATATATATATATATATATATATATACAACTTCCTTGGGAAAAAGAAGTATTGAACTGTTTTAAAATCCCAAGCATATCCTTTCTTTTTGTTTTCTTACTTTATAGTATAAGTTGAAAATGTTCTTTGGCAACTTAGCCTTGAATGTTTTTTTGTTTAATGTGATTGTGTGAAGGCCATTGTGGAACCAGTTTTAGAAAGACAACTCCCTTGCTCCACAGATTCAAGTTCGAAACTGCAAATGAAGCATCTTTTAGCACCTATTCCAGTTCTGAAGCCTATGTAAACATTGCAACAAGCAAACACATAGTCTGTCTATCAGAGTTGTATGTTCTAATTTAATCCACTCCCCTTGTTGCAATTTGCAAACGCTGTTAGGGATGTATGCCAGTCCCACTGAAACTAATGAGTTCCAACAAGAAGACGAATGGAATGGTACTAATAAGTAATAACAAGGACACTGCAACATCCTTGACTTGTATATTTTCACATAAGCTGTATGTATTGTCCATATTTGAAGCAATCTTTTCAGGAAAAAAAAAACATGAAATAATGAAATAGAATTAAAACCCTGACACATATGTTTACTAATAGGCCAAAGATATTCTGTTCTGCTGAGAACAATTCTTCAAATACTTCCGACTTTCCCATCACTTTATGGTGCTCCTGCTGCCTCATCATTCCCATTCCTGAAAGGGTGCAGTAATTTTTGCACTTCAAGTATAAGAGTATTGCACAAATTAACATGTTACATGCAAATAATTTGGTATGCTAAGCATTGGCTAAAGTTCATTGGTGTTCACTTGGATGGTTGGGATGAGTCGAGATGCATTGTAACTGGACCATCGTTAATCAAGTTGACCTTCACTTTTGCAAAATCATTGTTAATACTAGTTTTTTCTCCTTCACCCAAGAAGATGATGGCAACAACTATGTAAATACTAAAATTATAAATAAATAAAAAATAAAAACAGGAAAAAGAACAAAACCTTCATCATTGCTCCAAATATACCAACTGTCAAACAATGGAAAGAGGAAAAATAATTAATACAAACTTGACGGTCATGAACATACAATAGGTTATGTGGGGAATTCATCCACATGAATCTTGTAAAGACGTTTTCTTTCAAGTATATTTCCGCAAGTGTTGTTGGCTCTGATTCACACTTAAACTGGAGAGGCTTTTATTTTGACAAGTACAATTTCAAACTTACTGCAGACACCCCATTCAGAATTACCTTTTTCTTTTTACGAGTTAAATTGCAATTGCCTTAATAAGCTCAATTAGTCTTTATATACACATGATGTTAAAGGTAAATCTACCCAAGTTAATTTCTATTTTTCAGTTTGCATACATACCCATACCCACTATCCCCCATTTCCAATTTTTTTAGTATATGAATCAAAATGCCACCTTGTCTAGCAATTAGACTCATCAACCTATGATCATGCTAAAGAGAAATAGTTCAAAGACTACAACAGCTCTAAATTCTAACAGGCTTAGTTCCTAAATCCTAATGTTTTCAATGCTTAGTCAAGTAGTCAAAAATGCACCAAGCTTAACTGCACTGCAGGTGAAGTACTAGCATACCTTCTGAAAGAGAGTGCTAAAGATGACTTCCATTTCTAGCACTGCTAATCGGGAGGGTGGGAGAAAGAATCAACAATCCTCACCAAACTGTCAGTTAAATATATATCAAGCATATTTTACAGTTAAACTTTACTATTGTTTTTAGGCAATTCTACCACGAGTATTCATTCAACTCTAATTTGTTAAGCTTCTAGTTAGTTTCATGCAGTTGCACAATGATGAGATACTTGCACACAGGAAATTGTCAATCTTCAATCAAAGAAAAACCTATAGCTCTACAAGTAAATGCCTTCTTCTTCGTCTCTTTTCTTTTTTCCCTTCGTCTATAGAATGAATTCAACTTGTGATATCAAGCAAAATTGTCAATGCAAAAACTACAAAAGCATTACATTTCATACTTTGATAAAGAAACAACATTAGTAAGAAAAAGGCAAAAATAAAATACCTTTAACTGCATCCACTTTGTAAGCTTTTTGGAACTTTTCGACTACAGAAGTATAGAAGGGTTTTGCTTTGTCAGGCGACATTGCCACATGAAAATCCGGCTTATTGCCCTTCAATATCCCATACAATGTAAATTGACCAACTGTACCATACAAACAGTCTTAGAACTCCCTTTGCAAGTCAACTCATTCTCCCATCCCATTATTTCCCAATAAACTAAAAAGGCAAAATTCACAACTATAAACAAAATTCGGGTTAAATGCTTTTGAAGTCACTCTACTATAGGTCAACTTACAAATGGGTCATTAAACTTTTTTTTCTTACAAATGGGTCATTGAACTCTTATTTACTTACAAACCGTTAAAAAATTCGTTAACTTTAACCGGTTTGCCACGTAAGCAGCTGACTTGTGAAAAAAAAAAGCTTATGTGGCAAGAATTATCCCATGTGGCCTTGATGTAGATTTGGAAAAATTTATGGAGTAAATAAAAGAATTATTTTAAAGTAAAATATAAATTAAAAATAAATAAAAATATATTTAATTATTTTAAAATTAATCTATTAATTTTTTTATTAAAAAAAGTGCATTTTTTTATTTTTATTAAAAAAAAGTGCAGTTTTTTTTTAATAAAAAAACGAAGTTTTTTTTTTTTTTTAAAAATGCAGTTTTTTATTTTTATTAAAAAAGTGCAGTTTTTTTTTTATTAAAATATATATAAAACGCAGTTTTTTTAATAAAAATAAAAAACAGTTTTTTAATAAATTTTGTTTTTATTTTTATAAAAAAAAATTAAAACGCAGTTTTTTTTAATAAAATAATTGTTTTTTTTTATTTTATTAAAAAAATTAAAACGCATTTTTTTTAATAAAAAAAAAAACTTCGTTTTTATTAAAAAAAATAACTGCATTTTTTTTTTTGTAACTTCATTTTTTTTAATATTAAAACGCGTTTTTTATTAAAAAACTGCACTTTTTTTTTAATAAAATAAAAAAATGCACTTTTTTTTTAATAAAAAATTAACAGATTAATTTTAAAATAATTAAGTATATTTTTATTTATTTTTATTTATATTTTACTTTAAAATAATTCTTTTATTTACTCCATAAATTTTTCCAAATCTACATCATGGCCACATGGGATAATTCTTGCCACATAAGCTTTTTTTTTCACAAGTCAATCATTACGTGGCAAACCGTTAAAGTTAATTTGATTTTTTTTTAACGGTTTGTAAGTAAATAAGAGTTCAATGACCCATTTGTAAGAAAAAAAAGTTTAATGACCCATTTGTAAGTTAACCTATAATAGAGTGACTTCAAAAGCATTTAATTCAACAAAATTCAATAAAAAATAGTGATTCCCAGTACCTAATAGAACCTCATAATTCATTTGCATAACCTGCCGATTCGCACAATAAAATTAACAAAAGATCACATTTTGAGCAAAGCTATAAATAAATGCCAATAGTTTCACTCAACTAAAATTCAGTAACTTTTGTATTGCAAAATCAGAAATGCAGTTGGATACAAAATCATATAAATATATATATGTTAACGCCAAGATCTTTTTCCACGTCCTAATCACCAAGACGCGTCCAGATATCCCCATACAGCTCAACAAGTCAACACTAAAAAGTTTGACTACTTTGGCAATCGAGGATAAATTCACGTGAGAGTCGATGATCGGCGATCACAAGGTCAACAATGGAGAAAATAATGCCTAATGTATGAGAGAGAATAATAATAATAATATGAATGTATTATTTACCTCTTATGTGATCTTGGCCCTTTCATACTTGCACGGTCCGGTTTCTTGTCACGTCACTCATCATCTCCTCGACACCTTTTCCCCACTCCGGTCATTTCACGGTAAAAAGTAAGAAATTTACTTCCACACTCGTCGCCATTGTTTGCCAGCCACGGTCATCCGAGTCTCATCCTCATTAATGCCATGCAGAAAGGTGGCGAGATACGATAGTCAACTATCACTTGGTGTAATGATTACTCCACAAAAGTTTGATTAAGTGACATTTGTATAATGGGGCCAATTCAACGACTAAGTTTCAAATAATGGAAATAACCCCAACGACCGGATCCAACCGAAAAGACTCAATGAAATGATCAAGAATCGGCCCAAACCATTCGGACCATAGGCGACTTAAATCTTGTGATCAAAAAGGAGGAAATTAATTAAGTCTAATCCAATAAAAAAAAAGGATTATGGCCCAACAATATATATATAGAGAGAGACTTACATTTTTATCCAAAGTTTTCCCTGTTGTATCATTTGGGAACAATCTCATATTCAATACCTTTCGACATCTGTAAAGAAACATAAAAATTGAAGCTTTATTCCATTCTTCTTTATTATGATACACATTACACATATACATACATATAATCAGCATCAGAGTCAACGTCGGAGTGGTGAAGGCCGACAAGGACGAGCAGCCCCGGCCCAATCGCCGATACTATGCGCCCTTCCACCTGCAATTGCTATCATGCGCTGGTGAAGCACCATAGCATAACATATATATTTATATAAGAGTTTGTAGAGAGAGAAAGTTCAATTATTGCTGACCTCGATGCTTGCTGAGGCCACTCGTTGAACCACGGCCCTCATTGTTTTTGGACTCCACTCCACAGTCTACACTTCTGGGTATATTCTCCGCTGCCAAACAGAATTGGTGCGCATGTTAGCGATCTATCGTATTTACAGTTTACTGTTTATACTTTTGTAGGACCGTTTGGCTTCGTGAAGAAACATATTCACTTGTTTTGGAGTATAATATTTCTAGTCCTAGTTAAGGATACACTAAACCCAAATTATATTAAACCTAAAGTATATTATAGTGTTAGGTCCGGCGATCCAATCATTCAACTTAGGGATCAAACTACCATTACATTGTAGCTCAACTCTGACTCTGTTACTGTTTAACTGGAGTTATTAACCGATTAGAAAGCCGGTAAAGCGTCTATTGTACTTAGAAATGGATTCATTTATACTTGCAAACTTATGTAATTATTGTTCTAATCGATGCATTTAGTAATCATGGTGATTTCAATTTGCTGTTACTGAATGATTTTAAACTGTTATAGTTTTTCTTATGATCTTCTGTATTCATTTTTGAGCGATTGTGTATATATATATATATATATATATATATATATATATATATATATATATATTAGGCTGTTTCAATTAATCGTTATTCAAATAGTCCAAAATTAGAGTGAATTATTTGAGATGAGGAATTTCACCGCTATTCCTTCTAGCGGCGGTCAATAAATGTGTTTTATGTTGATTGCTTTATTTCATTTTGGCTGTGCGTAGGTCAAAATGATTGTGTTTTGACTGACCGCTAGAGGGAATAGCGGCCAACATAAATTTTTTTAGCTTAATTACTGATTATCCTGATTATTCTTATACATACTACTTATTAATTAGTAAAATAAAATAATAAAAAATTATAAAAATAATCAGTAATTATTCTTATACCATAAGCAGCAAGCTCATAAGTTGGAGCATCTTAGTTGGATGAATAATTTAGTTTTTATTATAGTGCGAAAAGAACTCGAGAATCACTTTCCTTTGCTGGTGCTTTAGGTTCAGTTCAGTAGTTCGTAAGTATTCCATTCTTGCTCTTCCATTGGTTACCAGCTTATGACCTGCGATCAAATTTAAATTTGACGCAATGTATATTTTGGATATAATTATTTGATGCAGTGAATATTTTGTAATCCAATTATTATCGTTCGATCCCTTAATTGAATTGCAATTAAATTCGACCTAATCTTTTACTAAAAGGATTGAGCTGATTACAAAGAGCCTAACATACAATTGAATTTCAAACTAAAAAAAAACACCCAAATTTAAAAATTAAATTGAGGTTTTGAAATATCCATAAAAATCAATGTATAATATTATTTAAAAACAAAAAAAGATGAAAAAGAAAACTTGAGACTTCAATGGAGAATTAGAATTATAAGAAGATAAAAGGTAATATAGTAGAGAAATAAACATTGAATCAAACTCAAAAAATTCAAACCTTTTACGTGTCTTTGGTAGAATATTAATGGAACTGAAAATGCAACTGGACATGCACCAAAAAGAAAATACAATTGGGTCAAAATCAAAGAAGAAGAATGTTTAGAAATATTTTCTCTTCTACACATGAAATGAGTTTTAAGAAATTTCACGTTTTTTTTTTGAATTTCAACTTGTAACATATAATTTTCATCAAGAGAAATATGACAAAAGAGAAGAAATTCTTTAATTTAAAAAATTTTAAAATCCCATCTAAAATTTTGTAATCTTTCCCAATATGTTTATAGATTCAATTGGGTCACAAGGTCTGGTATACACAAGATTTGATATATTTTTATTAATTGAGTTTCAAATTTATTGTAAAATAAAATTTATTATAGAATATAGTAAAAACAAATGTTGGTGACTATGGAGGTTTTCTGGTAGAAGGTGCTGGTGACTTAACATGGATGATGACGAGAGAGAGTGAATTTGGGTATTTTGGACATTTAATTTAAAATTTTATAATTTTAATGGGTAGAAAGTGACACATATATGGTCAATTTGTATGAAAATGTAACAGTTTCGGTAAGTCTTAATAGTGGAGGTGTTTAAGTGTGACTTTTAAAACTAGGGTGGTCATGTGTAAAACTCAGTGCTCAAGTAAATTACCCTTTATTTAATTCCATTACTCTTCCATTTATTTTGTTTTAAATTTATTTTTCCCCAAATAAATAATAATAATAATAATAATAATAATAAATAAAAAAACAAACAAAAATTTCATGTCTTCCCACAAATTAATAAAATAGTGTAGTCCTAATGTCAGCCCAGTCCTGTCTTAAGTTCCAACTCTTCTCTTCTAAAACCAGAACTAGCCCGTCACTCGTCGTTCATCGCCAATTACAATGACTGAATCTTCAGCCGAGGCCAAAGACATCGAGAAGCTCTACGAGTACGGCGAACGGCTCAATGAAGCCAAGGACAAGGCTCAGGTACCTTAAAATTTCTATCTTTTTTATACCACTTCGTTATATATTTCTGGGGTTCTCAATTAAACTTTGAATTTGTGCGTTATTTGATAATTCGACCTCTAATTGTGTAATTTGATGATTTGGGTATTTATTTTTACAATTTTCACAGCGTGTTGAGGACTATGAGAGTATTATTAAGGCAGCTACAAGTAATAGCATAAAGGCAAGGCAATTAGCTGCACAGCTGATTCCCAGATTCTTTAAGTTTTTTCCTGATCTTTCAGTCTCTGCTGTGGATGCTCATCTTGATTTGTGTGAAGCAGAAGAGCTTGGGGTTTGTATTTATAAATTTTTAATATTCTTTATTTTATTCCAATTTAAATTGAATTGTTTGGAATGTTAGGTGGTAAATAATGGCATGAGAATTAGCTAACAACTAAAGGAGTATGTGCATACATTATACAAGTAGAAACATCAGATAGTTAACCCTAAAAAAGGTTTCATAGTGTGAGTTCGGGTCGGTAATTGGCAAAGCAGACAAACCTTATAAGCAGAAATTAGGATATATTAAAATACCAATTCACATTCAAGTTGATCCAAACTCTATTGAGACTTGTACTGAGTCACTGACTCCCCAATACAATATTTCCAAAACCCATCTAGCCCTAGCTTACATTTATGGATTAAATTTAAGGATGAAGGATCCCAAGATCCTGTAAAGATCTTTTAGGAAAAGAAACATCAATAACGAGTAGGGGACAGAATTGTTATCAAGTCAGTAAGTTACAATAAATAGAATAGTCAAGTATTTATTGGAACTTGTGTGTATGCACATTATTGGCTAGTTAATCGATTGGTTTCTATTGGAAGATGGCTTGCAGGTATCAAGACATGATTTTTTGAGCTTGATATAGGCGTGATTGGATCGACGAGACTTTATAATTAACTAGTTATTCATCTGTTGTGGGACACGGGGTTTTGTAAAAGACATTTGAGTCTATTTCTTTTGATTATTGCAACCCCTTGGTCTGATGCCTAAAAATAGGTATGCAAGTGGGACATAGTGTTTGTTTTCACAAATTTTTAGGAAGTTTGAAATAAACAGTTAAACAATTTTCCTCTATTGATAAGTTATTTGACAAAAATCAGCTTTAATATTTTTTTTAAGATAATGAGTGTTTAGTTTTTGTTGCTCATCTATGCCATACAGGTTCGGGTGCAAGCAATTCGAGGACTTCCTCTGTTTTGCAAGGATACACCTGGGCACCTTTCAAAAATTGTAGACATTCTTGCACAACTCCTTACTGCTGGTAAATTAAGTACTTAAAGTTCTGCTGTTGAGTTTATGTATTATATTTATTATGCAAATTTAATATTGAGAACTCTCAATGCTTCTAGAAGAGAATGTGGAGCGTGATGCAGTTCATAAAGCTCTTTTGTCTTTATTGAGGCAGGATGTGAAAGGTATCTCCTTACCATTAAGTCTGTTGCAGGTATCTGTATGTAATTTTTAAAGAATGAATCTGAATGATTTCCGGTTCTATTGAATTGTAAACTAAATCTACTTCCAATAAAAGAATAAATTATATGATATCTTCATTTTTTGAAATATGTACCAATACTATGTCTGTCACTGGGAGCATGCATATCATAACGTTGTTGATAATAATAAGTTCCCTTTATTGCATATTTGTGTGGAAATCAATTATTTATGCTTCAGTTAAGGAATACTGATGACAGAATGCTTGTTTATTGCTACTATAATCTTGTAATTTATATGCAGTGGTCAACCGCAGTATTGTATTTACTACTAAAGCACTATTTGAAGTTCATTAGAACATCAGACATATCATTATGATTTTAAAGACATTTTTTTAAAATTAAAAAATGAACCTTAAGATGCTATAAGAATATCCTTTTGATCTCATGTAACTTGATAGATAAAAGTATATAGAGACAATGAAGAATGTAAAACCTTTCATGTTGTGCAGCTGGCTTTTAGATGCGATAGAATGGAAAAATTCTAGATATTATATTGACTTGTTTCATTTATGCAGCATCTTTGACAGCCCTGTTTAAGCACATTGAGAGCACTGATGAGCCAATCACGGATGAAAATCTTCGTGAGAGGACTCTGATCTTTATAAAAGATAAGGTGAGTAGAGGAACTCGTCAATGCTAATTATCTATGTATTTTGTTTAAAAGATTATGGACTAGTACATTCATCTGCAGGTTTTTCCTCTTAAAGCTGAACTCTTAAAGCCTCAGGAGCAGATGGAAAGGCATATAACTGATTTAATTAAAAAAGTATGTTTATGTTTTTGACTTTTTTATTTCTATCATATATGTATTTCACGTATACATTTATTCTTATTATCATTTTTTATACATTAGTTTTTTCATTTTCATTTTTTTATTTCTTTATTCAGTCATTTATTTATCTTTCTTTCTTTATTTAAATGCTGATAAAGTGACATTTCAGAGTTTGCAAGATGTGACGGGTGCAGAATTTAAAATGTTTATGGATTTCTTAAAAAGTTTGGGTATATTTGGAGAGAAAGCGCCTCCTGAGCGCGTGCAAGAACTGATTGAAATCATTGAAGGCCAAGCTGATCTAGATGCACAGTTTAATGTATGTATTTATTACCTTGTCTTAAGTTAAAGAAATAGAATTGCATCTTCTTTTTGTTTTTAACCAAAAAAATTGCATCTCTTTTTTTACCCAAAAACAATTACAGAAGTGCTGTATTCACTTTTATTAGTCTGTTGTAGTGTGAAAGCTCGGATTCTTAGCAGAAGGGGTCATATACACAATAAACTTTTTTCTCTCTATCTCTGTTCTAAAAATTCCCGCCTAGGTCCGCCTAGGCCCCGCCTAGGCGCTAGGCCCCCTCTTGGCGCCCCGCCTAGGACCTAGGCCCCCCCTTGGCACCTCTAAGCCCCCAGGCGCCTCACCTAGGCCCAAGGCGACAAAAAAATTCCTCTAGAAAATTAGGCGGGTTCTAGGTGGAGAATTTTTTTTTATTTTAATAATTACCCAAACCAAATCTTGATATATTTATTTTTCTAATGATTACCATATTCATAATACAGGTTGTAGCATATCAAATCACAACAAGAAGTGAACAATACCAAGTCAAATGAATAATTTTATTATAGTTGTAATTTTTTGAACTTGTACCAACTTCAAATTATATAAATGAGGATACATTTGTAATATTTAGTTTAATTCTATTTTATAATTCTTAAATTTATGTTTAGTTTCTGAAGTTTTATTATTGAATTAAATTCTTGAAATTTTAAAATTTATTATTTAATAGCAATCTTATTTATAAATAAAACTAATACGTTAAAAATATGTTTATACTTTGAACAATTGCATGTTTGTGTTTGAACTTTGACATTAGCAATATGGATATGTGTTTAAACTTTAAGAAAAGACCTTTATTATCTTTATTATAGATTGTTATGCTTTATATTATTATTTTGTTTGGATAAATGTAAGATAAAATATTAAAATTATTTTAAAATAAAAAATCCCGCCTAGGCCCCACCTAGGCCCCCTAGGCGCTAGGCCCCCCTCGGCCGCCCGCCTCCCGCCTAGCGCCTTTTAGAACATTGCTCTCTATCCTTCTTCTATATGAAAGTTAGCTCTTGTGTCCTGCAGCTTGACTTGTAAATTTGTTGCCATGTGTTTTGTATTTTTGTCATCATAAATCATGGCATTTTCCCAGTACTCAAGATTAGTTTCCATTATCTTTCTTCTCTATAGAATTATCAACTTTTGGTGTGGTTGCAGTGATAATTGCTTTTCATAGATTGGTACTTCAGACAAATCATTTGTTAATAAGTGGATTCCTGTGCGCAGGTTTCAGATGTAGACCATGTTGATAGATTGATATCGTGCTTGTTCATGGCTCTTCCATTTTTTACGGTACGTATAGATGCTTTTTTCATAGGTTTGTCCTTTTTTAACTTACTGTGTATTGATCTTCTCAACTAAACTTCCATTTTGCATGCAGCGGGGTGCATCAAATAACAAATTTCTTACCTATTTGAACAAGAACATTTTTCCTCTTTTTGATGAGGTAAGATTCTACATTGTTTGCCATAATAATATTCGACCTTTGAATTTAATAGCCTTGTTTCCATTTTTGTCCTGTGTTGGTGCCCGTCTGTTTTATCTTATACTGAGCAGAAAGTTGATAATGGGCGTCTGTAATTCTCAAGTCTTAACTCTTATGCTTGTGGTTTTCTATCTGTTAGATATGCTAACTGCTCCTAGCTTAGATCTACCAGTAGGGGACAGGGATTTTGGGGCAAGGGATATCTCACAAAATATTTCTCGCCCAAATTCTAAATTTATTCTTATAATTCACTCTGTATAAAATAATAAAGTACATTCCCATTTATAATACTCCTAAACAACTTTCGTAACCTAAATGGATTCCTTCTATGGATATACAAGAAATTTTTCCCGGAAATTAGATATACAAGAATTTGTCCAATATTAGTTCTTAAATACTATTCACTTTTGTCTGCCAGCTTCCTGAAGAACGCAAAGTGGACTTGCTGAAAAACCTTGCTGAATGTTCACCTTACACAGCACCACAGGATGCAAGACTGATTTTTCCGTCTGTTGTTCAGCTTTTAAAGGTATGAATTTTATTACAGCAAAAATACACATGAATCTATGCCAGGTCTGATGCATCAAAACTTTCTTTTATATATTTATGTACTTGAGGCCCTTCTCTCTCTTTTGGTAATTGTACTTGTACAGAATCTACAGTCCATAAATCTGAGGACAGGCGCCTTTTGTTGCATTTATATATTATTTCAAAAGGCAGAACCTTTCTTTATGTATGTAACTGATTGTAAGCTAATAAAATTTTCAGTTTTCATAAAGTCTTACTTCTTCTTATCAGAAGTACATGCCTAGGAGGAAAACTGGAGAAGAGATGAACTTTACTTATGTAGAGTGCTTGTTGTTTACATTTCACAATTTAGCAAATAAGGTTATTCTTCTTGGCAGTCCTACCTTTCCATTATATTTTATGCATGTCTGCGCCGTTCAGTTCTTATATGCTAGCTCTTTTGTTACACAGGCTCCAAATGCCACTAATAGCTTATGTGGTTACAAGATAGTAACCGGGCAACCATCAGATAGGCTTGGTGAGGACTTCTCAGAGCATTACACAGATTTCACTGAGAGGTAGTTGTTCATTCTACACAATGTTATTGTTCCTTTTCTTTTTCTACTTGTTTCCTCCAACAAATTGCAAATCTGCACTTGCATGAATTGCACTATTGATGTTTTTGCAAGTTTTTTTATGAAGAAGAGTCAAAAGGGAGCACCTTGTAGTATCTCTCTCTCTTTTCAGAGTTCTGTGTTTATTCCTCTGCAACTTTCAGGTTTTATATATACATTAATACATGGATGAAGACTGTACCTGCATTTTTTTTAAGTGCACCTTGTAGGATATCTTTCTCTCTCTCTTGTTTTTAAGAGTTCTATGTTTATTCCTCTGCAACTTTCAGATTTTATATATACGTGTGATGATCTGATGGACATTTATCACTTGTTGGAAAAGGTTGAGCTGTGTTGAAGAGCTAGCTAGGGCTACCATGAAAAAACTAACCCAGGGAATGGCTGAACACTACAAAGCAATGGCAACTGCGAAGTCCGATGAAGCAAAGGCTATCATCGTGAGTAATTTTGCCTGCAACGATTACATATTCCCTTGTCAAGCTATGCTATTAGTGTGCCTGACTATCATTGTCTTCATTATGCAGAAAACTCAGAAGCAGAATGCTACTACTGGTTTGCGAACCTGCAATAACATTTTGGCAATGACACAGGTAAATGATTGAAATTCTTTTGAATTTTAAGTTTATGTTTCTAAACTTGTACTGATCTATACTACACCTGTCTTTATATATCAGCCGTTGCATTCAAAATCTCCTTCATTTATTGGAGATAAGAGAGTTAACCTATCTTGGAATGAAGCTGTCAAAACACCACCTCCAACTGCCACTGCAGCCGGGTATATTGAAAACTGCTGTTTAGTACATAAAGCAATATTTTCTACTTAGAATGTAGGATGGTGAGTAGAGTGGGGGAAAGGTAGAGTATTTTTCCACTCAGTCCTCCAAGATCTGCTTGGTGATCTAATTGGAGAGCTTACTGTGGACTAGCTTTTGCAATCATTTCTTGAATAATTTTTTTGAAGTTTTTTTTCCCTTTTTGTCAGAGGGAAGCGTCCTGCCAGTGCTAGTAATGGTTCCAACAACTACGCAAACAAGAAGGGTCGTGGTGGTGGTGCTATGCAAAACCAGCTTGTGAATAGGGCATTTGAAGGTATACCACATGGAGGGAGAAGTGGTTCAAGGGGGGGCAGAGGAAGAGGTAGGGGGTGGGCTAGACGAGGGAGAGGAAGGGGATATCTGTAGCTTTGATCCAATCCCTTAAACAAAATGAGCCGAGTTATGCAGAAGAGTTATAAACAAGAAAAATCTGAACACGCTACTGAGTGTATAAGTAATATGTACTCTGCTGTAACAAATTTTCAATACTAGGAAGCAGACGAATAGTAGATTTGGCTTAACGCTACTGTCAGTTATATCTTTGGGTCTCTAATATCCCTGTGTTGAAGAGCTTACAGCCTTGTCCTGTCTGACATAGCCTAGTGTTTTTTTGAGATTTGGAGATTCTTGTTTTATGTATTTAGTGAATTTGTTTTATTAGTGACTTGAACCACGACAATCAAGTTTTGGAATTTATACATTTGTTCTTCTAATTTGTTTAGTGAAAAATGATCCCATTGAAAAAAATAAATGTGCCCTGGATTTCTCTCTAGATTATTTATGAAAAAGGATTATCAAGCCATGCCTTTTAAATTGTAAATTGAAATTTAAATACTACTTGATTACACTTTTGAATAAGTTGAGACAATGGAAGTAATGATGTCATATACTAATTGCATTACCAATATAATGTAGTATTATGTACAATAAACAGAAGAATTGAATGAAACATAAAGATCGAAACTACAAACTTACAGATGGAATATACACAGAGATGAAGAAACTGCTATTATCCTTCTTCTCTCAAATGCAGAATACTGTACATCTATCTTTCCTTCAGCCAACCTTTGATCAGTTTTGCAACATAATGAAACATACTGAGCTTCAGCTAATAATTGTCTCGGTACTCCAACTAACCTGTCAAAAAGAGCTTACGCCTTGCACACCGTTACAAGTGTGATTTGAACTTCTTTTCTAGAATACACTAGTAATATATTTAGTTTTCATCTATTCACAGGGTGTACATTTTCAATCAGGTGAGCCCCTGCAAGTTGCATTAGAGTCTCCAGAGCAGTTGCATATAGACGCATGCTAACATTAACAAAGTTGGAGTGTAAGTTGTTATATGCTTCATGGTAGCGTTCATATAACTGACGAGAAACAAATACCAGATAACTAAGGCTCGAGGTGCAGGCTGACAAGAGATAGAGACCCCAGAAACTGTGCCAAGTCAAGCTGTCAGTTTTCTCAAGAGTTTGGGAGGTTAGACACTCAGAGGAGGGAGCAAACCACGCGATTTCCAATTGTTTTAGCCTACCGTTTTCCAATAAGGTAAGGATGGCTTGTGAGGCATCAGTTGCAATTGGAGAGCCCTTCTGAAATACCTGCAGTTCAGAGCATGAAGAATCTTTTAGTCCAAGGAAAAATGTCCAGGAATAGACAATTGTAGATGTGCATAGAACTTAATTAGGTTTTTAATGAGTTAATAAAGTGTTGGGCAATTCTTGATACACAATTAACATAATTGGTGGTGGTTGTACTAACACTTCAGTTCGAAAGTAGTGACATTTCTTCGTTCCCAAAAAGAGACATTCCAAATTAAACAGACTATTATGTAAACTATAACATATTTGTGTAAAAAGTTGTAATGATTACTCACAAAGCCCAATCCTCCAAACCTGTCCCCTCCATATCTGTCAGAGGGTCCAGCAACAATGTATCCCTTGCAATGGTGGTTGAGGAAAGCTTTTTCATAAGGGACTTCAAGAAAAGCTGCAGTGATACTGCCGCTCTCAAATTCCCCATGGTAATTGCTTTCACTAGAAATGTTCTTGATATTTACAGACGCGAATCCAAGCACATTCTCCAAGTATTTTCTTACAAAAGAAGAGCCATCACAGCCAACTGTAGCATTGTTCTTCTTTAGCCAGCCTATGTCTGTCACATTTGGCTCAAGCCTTGGGGCTGTGAGCATTGATGATAAACTTACGGTGTAGCTCGAGGATAATGCCAACACGACAAAAAGCCACACTGACACCGCTACACGAGCATAATTGTTGTGAATTTGTTCCCCTATATGAATAACGAACTTATGAGAGTTTTCCTCTTGTTAAAGGGAGAACTACATAACCTAAACCACAGAAATATAAAATGAAAAATATGGTCATTCTGTTACAGGAGAAAGCATAAGGTTACCCCCAACCACACTATGGTGCAGCAGTATCTCACTGAATGTTTCAGGAACAGACTTGGGGTTCTGGCTCATCAAAGTCGGTCTTTAAAGTTTTCCATATATGACTTAAAATAAGCAAATCAGACAGTTATTAATACCACTAATGGTAAAAAGGGAACTTACTTTGAGCAAAGAAAAGCGAAGAGGAGGTGAACCAAAGGGCAGTGCTTATCTGGTTCTGCCAAGGGCCTTCAAATTCAGGACTTGAATGACGCTCCAACAGCCAAACTATTAGAACAGTGTAGACCAACATGGCAGCTGTCAATCCCCACATTCCCACACTGAAAGGTTTCAAGAATATCCATGCCTTTTCGGTTTGGGGCTTCACTGGAACTATCATAGTCAAGCCTGACTCTGCGAATGTCTGTGTGAATTCCACATATTTTGATCGATTGGCTAGTATAGTTACATCTCCAATGATAGCGTCAAAAGTCTTCAATCAAGTTTGGTATACAAAGATTAGATAAGCACTTGGTTCAATCTTTATAAGAAACAGGGAATTTATATTTTCACAAAAAGGAAAATGGGAAAACACGCTAAAGAAATTCAGAATGATCTTGCTGTGATATTGCTAATCACTCATGTAATATTACAAAGAGTTCTTCAAATTTATGCAAAGCCCTTACTATTCTGTATTGTTAAATCCGTTTCGTCAAACACAGGCATAAAGAGGATTTTTTATTTCTCAATTCCCAAATGTAATCACTCAAATTGTAAAAACAACTACAATCACACATTAGCAGCAATTAAAGGGAAACCCAATTGTTCAATGTAAAGTTAAGTATTATAGAAGTAGAAGTGCAGAACCTAGAGCTCTTTTCACATGTTGAGGTTCATTTTACATGTTAAGTTTCAGTTTAAATCAGAAATCAAATTGATACTAATATGCAGGGGGGAAGGTCACAAAAAATGATTCACATTCATATTAATAATTTATATACAAGCGTATTCAATGCCATGAAAGTTTTACTAGAAAATTTCTCTTTAATGGAAGATGTGTCCAGACCAAAACTATTTAAACTGAAATAACCAATAACCAAATCAAAAATCTAAAGAAAAAAATGCTAGAGTTTCTTACAATCCTCTCCAGACAGAAAACACTCCTTAAAATTATGAATAGACATAGCTTAATATTCTCTTGCACCAAATTGCAATATTTGCCATATGATCCTAAGCTACTTACTTTGCCTAGAGGACCACATTCTCATTGTCTAAAATTCTTCTGTGTCTTGGAATATATTTGCTTGACTGAGACTTTTTTTATTATGGAGCAACATAGAACAGATAAAAACTTATTACATTAATCACTATTTATGATTTAGATTTATTTATGCAAGTGGAAGGAGCAATGGTTTATATGTGAATGTGTGCAGACTACATTTACAAACTTCTTATACATGGTCTATATTTAAAAGATAAGTCTTATGGCAAGACTAACAGCACAGCAGGTAAACTAAAGTAAATGTGGATATGATGAGGGAAATCTGATGAGATTAACCTGTTTATGTTAACATATAATATTGGGGAACTTTAAATAGGATGCTAGTACCTTGTTAGCCACGTGATCAACCAGATCATCATAGGTGCCGTTGTAAGGTATCAATTCATAAGGTAGAGGATAATTTTGCTCCAAAAGTCTTAGCACCTCATGGAAAACATCAATGCAGAAACCAGAATAGTTTCTCTCCTTTGAACCTGCACCCCAATCGACTTTGACAAATTTTTCAAAAGAAGTTTCACCCGGAACTCCAAACTTCATTGGCTTTGCTTCAGTAGGCATTGACCATCCTTTGGGAACTCTCTTTAGATCCCCTGGCCAATTCACTAAACTAGCTAAGACTTCCATGCTACCACCCCTATTTTTATCTACACTTTCTTCATTAATAAGGCTGTCCGAGAAACCAAACTTTGATGACCAAAGCCCAAGCTCTTTGTACTTTTTACCAACAACATTTACAATTCTAAATATGGAGGATTGTGATAGCTCTCCACTATTAAAATGAATGTGTTCACTTAAACCAGCAAAATTTGCGGTTAAAATAGTTTTGAGTAGCACCTTTGAAGTACTATTGGTACTGCTTAATTTCCTTATTGCCGTTGTAATGGCAGCAATGCTATCGTGTGCTCGTAAGGCATGAATTCCCATAATAAATTTGTCTTCCTCGGGGTACTCTGATCTGAACATTTTCCGAAACTGCTGCTTAAATTCTACAAAAGGGCTACTGTTTTCAGAAAAGTATGACTTGATTCCCAGAGCACCTTCCATGGAAGAGACAACAGAAGAATCCACAGAATCAAGGAGACTTGTGATGCCTTCAGTCTTTATCCATACTGAATCTTTCCCTACAAGGCTCATTTGCTTTGCTTCTGTGAACAAATGAGTTGCAAATGATAACGATGACTGAAGAACAATAAAAACCCGAGACTGCTTACACAATAACTTAGCTACCACTTCTCGGACAAACTCTTTTGGATCAGGTAGAGAAGGGAATGGGGGAAGAACTAAACAGTATTCGATATCCACACCAAAAGTTTGAAGTGCCTCAGATAATGCAGCAAATACCCCAGAATCACCACCATACATGTCAGCTTCAGAGATTGGTATGACCTTTTGCCAACTGAAGGACCGAACAATAGCTGCAATGCATCTGATTTGTTCATTGACATTGGTGGCCATCTGTATCAAAAAAGGCCACTGTACTGGCGCAAAGGACTTCTTAACAGCAGTGGATGAAATGAAATTATCGGCACTTGAGCTCTGTTTGCAACATCGGCAACTAAAGCTGCCTCCTCCCATGTCTCCATGCCGATAATCGCTTGCACATTATCTTTTATAAGTTCTCCAGCTGCAACAAAAATTCAGAACTCACGTGAAGTTTAGCAGAGTTGGTACCAATTTTAAAAATTATAACTATAAAGAACATAAGCAACAACATCCCTATCATTGTCTTGATGTCTAGAACAGTATCAGAATTCAGAACATTATAGATTGAAACATTCACAAGAACTAATATTGAACATGAAATTTCTTATCATTTTTTTCTTCTTTTCTTTATTTTTTTCCTTGCTGTCACAAATATCCATTAATTAAACTTCTCATGACATGAATGGTACCACATAATACATATAAAAGGTTTTCCAATATATCAAACAGCTAGGATAAACTTTTGTGTATGTGTGTTTCATATCACATAATCTTAGACAAGAGTTCGGAAGGTAAACAACTAACCAGCGTAAGCTGCTTGGAGGGGATTTCCGCAAGGATCATGAAAATGAAAAGACACCCTCTGGTCGATCGAATAGTTATTGAAGTTATGAGCAGCTATTTTCATGGCTACAACAACTTCTTTGCCAACACAGGTCTTATTATTGATGATTGCACCAATTCTAATAGTTTCATTATGAGCTGCTAAGATGATTCCATGGTGGGAAAGAATGAGAAGGAAAGTGGTGAGAACTGTTAGGAATAAAAAAGTGGCCAGCTTTGGAGGTGTATAAAAAGTAAATGTATAATAGCAATGTATAATATTCTTCTTCCCTTTGCCTCTTTAGTTTTGGTGAGATTTAATAACTGTCAACTTGATCTTGAGAATCTAAATAGCACTTGTGTATATACTTAGACATATGTAGGAGTCTTTATCGCATGCATGCTAGTTCAAGAAGCAGCTTGGAAATTAAGGGGAGTCAAATTATTTCATCCTGTCCACTTTGACAGAGAATCTCATTTGCTTCTACCACAAGTAGCGAATGATGTGACAGATGATTATAGAAATTTTCGACTAATACGAGCTAATAGACTAATATTTTCTAGTTGAATGACGCTTCTGTCCATTCAACTTGCACGTCACTTTCAACTTTATTTATAAACTTACAAAAGTGACTCATATCTATCCCTTCTAGCATATTTGTGTCACTTTACAATTTTCATTAACTTCTCAGCCCAAACTGCACCATGTGCACAACTCTGTCTTGGTCTGTGTTTGGGTCACTTATGGTTCCCTTATTTGATTCGCTCATATCAGTTCGACCACAGTGGTTGGTCTGTTTTGGTTTAATCATGGGTGTGATTATACTTAGATGTCAACAAAAATTGTAAATTGACACAAATGTGAAACAAGGACAGATATACCACTTCTATATGTTTAGGTGACATTAAAACTAACATGCAAGTTGAAAGGACAAAAATGTCATCCAGTCTTTTTATTCCTTTGGGTGCCAAGGGTCATTGTAACCTGTCATAACTGAAACCTGAACTTCCCAATGCAGTGAAAGACCATTTGTCCTTAACTCCTAGTCTTCGCATAATGCTAAAAAGAAGAGTAAACAATAGAGACCTTGAAGATACGCAATTACACATGAATTTAACTATGACGTGGAGCACTACCATTGTCAACAGATGCAAGGTCAAGCACTTGTGGTCCATGGCAGGTGAGAGCTTGTTTTCCAGAAAATATAGTAAACAAAAGTACAATATGACCTGGAAGTGCATAAGAAGAATCTGAATAATTCATAAAAAAGATCCACTTTTAAATAGATTCCATAACTAAGCATATGAAAATTAGTAAGCCAAATGAATATTGCCTAATGCAAATTTCCTTTTCACACTAAGCAATTTGCTTTTCAGAAGAGGACAGGAAGACATACCATTGCTTTGTGCTTGTGCTCGTTTTGCCACCACATACTAGTTTTGAAAATTCCCGGAAATCACCATGTGGAAATAACCTCCCAAATCTCTTGGATTTATTCATGGGCGTCTCAAAGGGATGGTCAAAAAAACAAAAACAAAGTCTTTAAAGTGAATTAGCATGAAAGAACCTAATTGAAAGACAAATCTTATTGTTAAAGTGGCAACTCCATGACACAACCTTATTACAGATTTTAATATTGATGGGAGTAGCTCAAAACAAAACTTTGTTTCCCCTAAAAATTGCAGGAAGTTGCTGATGATTTTCGTTGCGACTTTTTATCAAACAATTTCATTGCTACATTGGACTTCAAACCGCACACAAAGCCGCTTATGATTAGTGCGGTGTGGTTTTAAACTGTGCGATGCGGTTTTAATTGGTGCAATTTCGATTACAAAATCAAATGAAACAACAAAAAAGTCTAAGCCTTCAATAGACAGAGTCGGCAATAGGAATTATATCAAGCATAGAAACAAAGCTCCTTCTGCCAAACATGTCAAATTCACCATCAAATTAAAGAACAGTGAGACGCATAAAATAATTTTAGTTTATAATAAAGGAATTATGTTTTAAAACTAAAACATACGCTATATAAAAAAACGGAGACCATATATTCGATAACAAGTAAGAAGATTTATCTGCTTTCCAAAAAAATAAAAGTATATACTGGAGATAAAATGAAATTCTATCTTATATATTGCAGGCAGAACTTATAGAATATAATCCTAACCGTATTTAATTTGAAAAATAATCTATTAGACTATTACTACTATAAGATGTAATCTTAACCAACGATCGTTGCTCAACCAACGAATTTGGCCCCTCAGCTATTAGCCCCTCCAATAACGCATCAAACAAATCCGAATTTTCAAAACCCAAATGCTTAATTTTGACACTATAACCTCTAATCATCTTCTTTCAATTGGTAAAAAAATGATAATGCAAGAATGATGTTTTCTCTAAGTGTGTTCAAGTGAAAATTAACTTTAGAATTTACTAGAGATAATACATACATACACACATGTTGCGGTTTTAATTTTATGCGTGCTGTTTTGGCTAGTAATCAAATTGAAACCGTAAATTTAGTTATTCATCGTTGGTGCGATTTTAATTGGTGCGATTCGTGCGACTTTTAGAGCGGTTTCGATTTCAATTTAATTACTTGTTCAACCCTAACTAAATATCAACAGTTGCAGCTGGCGAGTAGTGGATGCTTTTTTCTTATTTTTGTTTTTGCTTGCACTAGTCCCGGAAAAAGCACAAAATGGTGGCAATTATTTGGCTTTGTGAAACTGGAAAGAACGGTATGCTTAATTTGTACCAAATTTATTACTTTTCATTACAAGCTCCGTGATTAGTTTTTTTTTTTACCATTTACTAATTAACATGTGTGGATTTCAATAAAATGTGAATGATTGAGAATTATTAATTGACGTTTTAGGTAAAAACATTAAGAAATGTAATGTTTTGTCTAAACGACCAAAATGGTTATAAAATATCAATATTATCGGTCTAAAAAAAATGAAAAGAAACTAGTGAGTATTTAATGTAAAAATAATATAGAAAATTAAGTCATTAAATGCTTCATTGAAATGATAAATAAAAATAAACAAATATCACTCACTAAAAAGACAAATAAAATGGACTGAGAAAGTAATAGTTACATATTTGTCTTTTTTTTTTTAAGAATCTCGTATTCTTGCAATTTTTTTTGTTGTTGCATGTGATGATACTATATATATATAGTAAAAGAAAAACTACTGAAATGAAAACAAGTTTAGTTATACTATTTACTTTTACTAGTAAACTGCCGCAAGTTTAGTTTAAAATATTAATATTTACTAATTTATTAGTAAATTTTAAATTAAAATATTAAATAATATTAATATTTAATAATAAATTTTAAATTAAAATATTAATTTAAAATTTATTATTAATATTAATATTATTAAAATATATGTACGTACATATATTTTAATACGTACATATATATTCATATTAACTTGTACTTTCAAAAATCATTCTATTCGTTTTATCTCTTTGTTTTTTTATTTTATGTGAAGAAAGTAGAATTAAATTCATTCAAATCTTTATGAATATATGTGATACTTTTGTCAATATAACAACACCCACCACAACCACCGTCGACCAAAAATACACTTAAAATACCTTATTATTGTGACGACAAGTTTGATGCTTTGGGTCTTAAAAAATGTGGCAGGGACGGAAAAGGGAAAGGTTTGCCGGCAGGGAAGAAAAAGGGGAAGGTCTGTCATTACAACCAGTACTGACAAGATTGTTCAGTAGTATCTATAGCAACCGATTGACTTGGATTAATTCCCATCAAATATCACGAAAATTTTTTTGCTGGTCAGAACTATGATTCCTTTACGTCCTCCATTCCTTCCAACCAAACGCCCCCTTGCGGTTCTTCAAGTTTTTTATTCCTCAAAATCTTAAAAAACTTGAGCTAGTCCAACCTACCAAACGCAATGATTTTTTCTTCTTGTTTCTATGTAGAACAATTATTATACCAATCATAATCTCTTTTTAAATAAATATATATTTAAACAACCCATACTTAGGAATAATAGAGATTCTCTCCTCCTGTCCTCCAAACAAAAGATTATACTAGTAATATGCTAAAATAATTTGAAAGGTTGGGGAGAGGAAAACCATCACAATCAAATATTTGTCAGTATTTGTTCCTGTGTTTCTGTAATCTCTCATTTGTTGAATTAAAAACAAGGTTTAATATGAGTTGGATGGTGGATAAGGCCTTTGATTGAGGGGAGGGAATCAAAGTTGTGTTTTTTGTGTGTGTATATACTGTTTGTTTAAGCTTTAAACTATACCCTTTTGAGGGGGAAATTGCAGGTGAGAGTAGTGATGGGCCATGGCAAGTATCAACATTTCCCACCCACCTTTTGTTCTTTCTCACCTTCTTCAAGTATTTCCTCTCTTTTACTCCTAATTCTACTACTATCATCTTCAAAATTTCGATATACCCATTTGCTAAATAAAGGTCCTCGACAATACCCACTTGAAGGTTCCTTCTCTGGTATGTCATAATTGCTTGAGCAAGTATGTATTTATTTTAATTTTTTTTATATAAAAATTTTCTGGTTATGGTTTCATTGTTGTATTTATATAGTGCATTATATACACATTTGGTGATTGGATGAGAGGGAAGGGAGGTGGTCCTTGATATTGAGACAATCAAACATAAACTTATGCTGATTGATTTTGATAGTGGTCTGATCTATGATACTATGATGTTAGTGTGACGTTTGCTCTATTTTAACTTTCAATTTGTTAATGAGTGGGGGAGTTCTTTAGTTGAACTGTTTCACTTACCTGGGTTTCCTTCACATCCGTTTATCTTTAGGTGTTGAATAGAGTGTCAGGCATTTTATTTCATGATTTTATTGAAAATTCACTGATTCTATAAAGTTTATTGTTTTTTAGTGCAATTGATTTGTAACATTGAAATCGGAGAATTTGATGTTGAGCAATAAGTCATGTAAATGTTCCTGGTTTTTATTCAATATTTCTTTTCTTTCTTTTTTTCTAGATTTGATTTTCTTTGAGCAACTTTTCTGATCTTATTAAGTTTGTGATCATTGAAAGCCATTTATTTCTTTAATTTAATTGATTGAATCAAGGCCATTTAAGATTCCTCTTTTACCTCAAGTGTTTATCTTCTTGTTATACATTATTTTATGATTTTGTGCATTCAAAAAAATTGTGTAAAACCTAATATCCTGATCAATTACCAGGGACATCAAAATGTGACCTTAATATAGCTTCTCATCGCTTCCATGGTTTAAATACACCATAAATTTGGAGTTTCAAAACAATTTGCACCCTCCGCACCCTTTACATCAAAATAATTTGCACCCTAAACTTTAGTGCGAAAGGTGCAAATTGTATTAAAATTCAAAATTTAGGGTGCATTTAATTCAAAATAAAATTTAAGGTGCAGATTTTAGGGTTAAAGTTTAGGGTCCAATTTGGAATTTAGCCGTGCAGGATCATACTAGGAGTTTAATCTTTTTTTAAGCTTGGGTTAGGAAGGAGTTCACAATATCCTTTTTTCACCTTTTATATTGAGTTGAATGACTTGTGTGAGCAACTTAGTTGGATTATACAGTAATGGCAGGGCACTTAATCTATATTCGTTTTCACTTGGCCTCTGTGCTTGAGGCTCAGGGCATGCTGAAGACTGAAGTTTATTTTACATAAACTGGACACTTTTATATTCGTCAGATGTTCATTTGCATTTTGCAAGCTCTGTTATCATCTCTTTTTATTACCTTGTCTTATTGATCAGAGAGTGTTGGAAGTTGAGCCCGTGTAGTAACTTAGCATAAATTCCTTAACTATTTGCATTTGTCTCTTGCTTCCAATTTTCAGTTGCACAAATAACAGATGCTTGAAATGTCAGCATGTAGAACAAGTTTATTTTCTTGATGGTTGTATAATGCTGACGCATTTAATATTCACTGTAAAATGTTTTGAGCAGGGCAAGTTACTACAGAGATTAAATATTGATAATGGGATCTGGAGATTGGTTCAAAAATATAATCCGCTTAAAGAAAGAGAAGAATGGGAAGACAAAATCACTAAAGGTACCTGTGAATGGATCAACTTTTTGCAATTTATTACCAATCTATCATGCTATTTCTTTTTTCTTTCAGGATCTTGGGGGTTTGGGGGTAGGTTTGGTGCCTGAATGTGTTTACATGTATGAAATGAAACTTATCTTTTTGCTGATGTAATATATGAGGTGAAATTGTTATTGTTTCCTGCGATGATTCTTACTGTGGCTAGAGAAGTGCCAGGTATAAGGCATTTACAATCTGTGATTCAGCTCCTTATTTAGCATGTGCATTCATCTCAATGCTATGGTCTACGCTTAGTTTCTATATAGTTCATAATGATTCCATGTAATAATCACAAAGCTTATGTGAAATACCTGTCATGTTCTCTTTTTCATTCGGACCCATATAGGCCTCCATGAACACAAGTCATTTTCTGGTTGTGGTTCTAAATGGTGCTGCAATGTCTTTCGTAGGATATCTTATGGTTAGTAAACTTAGAATCACTACAGGATTGATTTTTTATTTGTTTTTCTTTGCACAGGGATCTTCAGCACCTCAAAATTCAAATGGGATCAATAAGGACCCCCACTCTCAGAAAGAGTCCACTACTCTTGCTAACTGTAATTCTAATGAAAATCCTGTGGCTCTTCCGATGCTAGATGAGGATATAGCAGCGATTAGGATTCAAAGTGCATTTCGAGCATATAGGGTATATCTTGTTGCAAGTTATGCTTGCTACTGCTATCTTGTTTCTTACAACACTAATTCAAAACTTAAAAGTATAAAGAATTTTATATGGTGCTTAGTTTGTCCCATCAGATATCTTTATTCACTTGGTAATGTCTTACATTATGTATTTCTTAATTTCATAGAGAATTACACTTTTACATACTTTTCTCTTGTTGCAGGCAAGAAAAATTCATCGTCATTTAAAAGGGACTTTAAGATTGCGAACCCTGACTCTAGGTGGTTCTGCCAGAAAGCAAGCTCCAACTACGCTGAGCCACCTACACACATGGAGCAGGATACAGGCCGAAATTAGAGCTCGCAGAATTGCTATGGCAACAGAAGCTCGAATCAGACAGAAAAAGCTAGAGAATCAATTAAAGCTCAAGGCAAAGCTTCATGACCTAGAGGTAAGAGATCGTTTCACTCTTGTTAGAGCAGTGTGACTTGAATGCTTCGTCTGTGATAATTAGAGGTTCTTATATGACAAACTTTCTGAGAATATTCTTTTCAGTTAGAATTTACCACTTATTTTTGAACGTCTGTTCACATTATTCATTTCGTTTTTCCTAGAAAGAAAAGTACAACATAGTTCGTGAAGTGCATTTATTAGAAGCATAGCACATCCCATTGGAAATGCATGATGCATCTAGCTTATTAGTAATTCAACTTAACTTCATATAGAAGAAAACTATTTCGTTACATTACCCATTGCATGGTTCCATAAAACAAAAAGTCAGATGTGCACGATGACAGTATACGTTACACAAACTCACCATTTACAGTTTTACAAACCTATCAAAATTAGAAAAGTTAGATTTTAATCCATCGACTTGTGTGTGTAGAAAAAAAAATTGCACACTTGACGAACCTTAAAGAAAAATTTTACAACAAAAACAATTGTACACCAAGTACAAGCACTCACAGCATCAATAACATAGACACTCACAAATTATGTACATAATGAAACCTCAGTTTTGTGGCCCACTACTTGGTTTATTAATTATTGCTGACACCTTAGACTATACTCACACAACTCACAAGAACTTTTTACTGGACAATACTCGCTCATAGACTTCCTATGCGTGAGGCCCAATTTTTATCATGATACCCAAATTGGAGATCGCATCTCCTGTATATAGGTGCTGATCCACCGACCCAGTAACTCTCCTGAACATTCTAGTATGTTCGTGTGGCATTGCATATAGCTGTCAGATTCCCGTTCCAAGCACACCTTTAGAAATCATGGCTCTTTTCTCTTAGCTGGAACTAGATTTTTTATCCAATTCATTTTATCTTGGTCTTGAGAACAATTAATGATGATGCATTATGGGGGTGCTTACTTTCATGTTGAATCACTCCACTTGATGGACTGGATGTCTGTAGGTGGAATGGAGTGGTGGCCCTGAAACAATGGAGGAAGTTCTTGCAAGAATTCATCTAAGAGAAGAAGCAGCGGTGAAACGAGTGCGAGCTATGGCTTATGCTTTTTCTCATCAGGTATGTCAACACAACAATTACTCTCATTCAGTTTCTTCACTTGGTGGTTTTGAAAGGACCAAGTAGAACCATCTTTTTTGCAGTGGAGGGCCAATTCAAACTCTGTGTTGGGTAATTATGAACTTGATAAAGCTATCTGGGGTTGGAGCTGGATGGAATGCTGGATTGCTGCTCGGCCATGGGAAAGCAGAGCCCTCGTCCAGTCGAGTCCAAAGAGAGCAGCAAGTAGACAGCCATGCAAGAACAGTAAAAACGTGAAATCACCAACAATGAAAACATTGAATTCAAACAAGTCCATTTCACCTAATGGGAAGGGAACTAAATAGGCCCGAAAGTTGTCTTATGGGGCAGCTGGCCAAGAGGCAAACAGTAAGAAAGAACAGGTGTACATCAATGAGATGATTGCCAAGGGAATAAAGAAGATAGAAGCCAATGATCTTATTTCAAAAGAGAAAATTATCTTTTAGTCAGTTAAATTGTTGAGAAGTAATCCTTTTTGATTGTGTGCATATGGAGTGGTGTGTAAGTAGTATATTATTAAGTTACAGTTCAGAACGAAAGCTCAAACTGGATTAAGCCAATGATCCTATTCCAAAACAAACCTCCTTTTCGGGGACATGTATTTCTGGGACAAGTTTGTTTATTTATTTATTATTTGTAAATGTAAATAGGCAAAGCATATTTCTGGTTGATATTGTCACGTTTACGCTCTGAAATTTGTCTCTGATTCTTTGAGTTGACTGGGATATTTTACTTAATTTATTATGTTTGTTTACTTCTTTGTGATGATATGAAAGCTGCAAATTTGATTAATTACATAAATTTATAAGCTTAGGAAAATTATTGCTTTTGTTTTTATGTTATATGGGGGTCTAAATGGTGGAGCAAATTGATGCATAGTTTCCTTTTGAGCTTTCTCAGGTGAGTCGAGTTCAGTGCATAAATAAGCCTTCATTCCTAACTATGCTCGACTGCTTATTATGTTTTTAAAAATAGACTTGAGATTATTAAACTTGAGTAATAAAATGAAGGACTATTTAATATAATGTCCATTGTCTATGTATTATAAAATTAAAACCATGCCTATTGTTATTTTATTTTGTTTTTTATTTTAATTGTAATTTTATATTTATAAAGTGTAATAGTAAATATATTTTCTTATTTCTAAGTAAAATAACAAATTTAATTTATAATTATATTTATTATAAAACTAGTTATTCTGTGGGGACTGGAATTCGAGATTGAATTTGAAGCTCGTAAGTAGTCTGAATATAATTAGATTCGAGTCAGATCAAATTCGAGTAATAAATATTCGAGTTGAGTCGAATCTGAGTAGAATTTTTCAAATACAATTCGAATTCGAGCAGCTCTTTGTTTCCTTCGGTTCGACTCGTTTACACCTTATATGGAAGGGAAGGAGAGGGACTTCAGCCCATTCAGTTAAAATTTAAAATGATTTATAATTTATTTACAATTGTGATTTATAAGAAAAAATGATCGACATCAATTTATAAGTTCTTTTCAATTATCTCATTACTATTTTGGGTAGTCTCATGTTAAATGTCCACTTTTTTTTAATAACCAAATTTTTACACAATTTTTCCTATTATACACTTAGCATTGAATATCTCATATTTTTCTTATTCTATTTCTCTCTCCATATTCAATAAGTATAATTAGTCATGTGTTGAAAATATTTTGAATTGAAAAGTTAGAAAGTCACTCTCTCACCTACATTGGAAATGATTAATAACATATTACTCCCTCCGTCTCAAATTAATTGCTCAATTTTGACTTTTTAAAGTCAAATTGACCATTTTTAAAACTAATCTTTTTACTATTTTTTCTAAAATATAGGTGAAGAAATTATAACCAAAAGAAAGTATATACAATTTATTACTAACCCCAATTTTTATAATTTTAGAAATATATTTATATATGCTTAATTATTAATTCTAAAAATAGTCAATTTGACTTAAAAAAGTCAAAACTGAACAATTAATATGGGACGGAGGGAGTATTACTGTGAGACCCCAGATTTTATCAATAAAGATTTAAATTTTGTCGAAATAATTTTTAATATTATGGTGTGAATTTGAGATAATATTATAGTTGTGGGTAGTATTTATAAATTTTGCAAAAGTATGCAAGTGGTTATATTATATTCGATTAATTGGGAATATTAGGTTTAGCGAGGAATATTCAGATAACTACTCAATCATTGGTGGACCCCATAATGTAATTATTGTCGGATCGAGAAAACGACAAAAAAATATTTTATTGAAATAACGGCGGAAGTTTTATGGTTGATCATTGTTGAACTACTCAGTAGTAAAAGTACGAATAATACGTGTGGTTGCATACAGAAAGCACACCTGTATTGATTATTGACTTTATGTGAGAAGTCACTCGGTTTGATTCCATTATTGTCGATTAATAATATGAATTAATATAAGCGATAATGACGTTTTGTTTTATTCAGTATTATTAACGTAATAAAAAAATGTAAACATCTTTTTATATAAAAAATGTAATACTTTATTAAAGTTATTCTATAAATAAAATATATTATATTTTATTACGCATAGTGTACAGATAAGTAGTTTTTTGCATAGTGTTTTGCATAGTGTTGCAGATAGTATTTGCGTATAAGAAATGTTTTTATATAAATAGAATATATGATATTTTATTTAAAAGATTTTTTGCTTTTAAATATGGACCGTCAGATTAAAGTAAATCAATCTAGACCGTTCATGGATTAATTACTATGCATTCTATTTTCCTATAAATAGAAGCTCATTCCTTCATTATTTTCTTATTTAATTCACCCAAACTCTAGAGAGAAATTATAGAGAAGTTTATAGAGAGAAAATCTATAGAGAAAGAAGAAGAGTATTCGGTACTTTACTATCCAAATGTCTTTTTACGGTAAGGGTATTATTTGTTGTGCAATTCGTAAGAGAGGTGTTATTCTTTCTTATTCATGAAGAGAACTTCGTTATTCCATTCACAGTTAGTATCAATGTGACGTATTATCCAAGTCTTGGATGAGAGTCATGATTTTGAATGATATTTCTATTATTAATAAATTTCTTGGCGTATTCTTGAAGATTTTCTAGCCTACCCTAGAGCGTGAAATCGAATTTTGTATTGAATTCAAAGACAAAACCCATTTCTTAAACCCTTAAATATTTCTTCAACTAAAATGAACAGTTTACGTGGTTTATGATGAAAGTCATAATAAAAGCATTGGACTAATGAAAATCATGGGTATACGTGGTATTAGTAAGTTTTATGATGAGTTATGTTGGTTAGTATGTGAAAACATGAAAGTTTCTTAGAAATCACAAAGAGTTGAAAATCAGATTTTGGTGAAAAACGTAACATGAAATTCAATTGACCATATCTCCTATTATATTTTGAATTTTTGAGTGTGGTCAAGTCCTAGAGTTAGATCTATGAGTTACCTAACTAATCCAAGTGGAATTACTGGAAAAGGTGTTGTAGATTTATGTGTGGACTGATTTTAGCAAATGAGTGCAAAGCTGCAAAAACCGAAAAAGCTGCTGCCATAATTTTAGAGGGGCTGTTTCGGCCACTTAAATTATGAGAAAAATTCTGGCCTTTTGGGACATGAAGGTATATGGTATAAAGTACCTCCTGTCCAAAAATGAGCTCATTCTGACTTAAAATGAGCAAGTTATGACTATTTCAATATTTAGGTTTTTTCGACGAAAAACGCTATAACCGGAGTTCTATAACTCCGATGACCATGAAATTTAAACTGGAAGCTCAAGTTAACATGTGTAAGGTCCTGTCAAGATTTGGGAATTTTTGGAGTTAAACTTGAGGTAGCTAATTTCTTAAGGAATTAATTAGAAATTGATTTTGAAAAATAGTAAATGAATTTTAAAAATTCGAGAAAAATATATTTTCATTATGGGACTATATTATGCTAAATCCCAGAAAAGAAATATTTTGGGACTGATTTGGTATTTTCATGAAAATAGTTTAATTACTTAACATATGAGTTAAATATCTTATGTGAAGTAACAAAAGTTGAAAAATATGATTTTATGGCTAGAGAATCCTATATATAGAGTATATGTATATTTTTTTTTATGAGGATTTGATAATTGGTGATGATATCGTATGAGTATGGCATTTTGAATGATTAAATGCATTATATGGTAAAGCGTAAACAATTGAGATAAATTATTTATAAATTTAAGAAGTGATTAAAATATTGTTATAATATTAATGATATTAGATTATGAGATTATTAAGTGATTGATAACATGAGGATATTCTTGAATCCTCGGATAAATTATATTATAAATGTTTAATATTTATCCTTTATCTCATTTGATTGATTCTTTATATCATTATCCTCATGTTTATATTATGTTGAAAGTCGTATGTGGCTCAGTAGTAGCGTAGATGGACTTGGTATGATTATGAATGAGGATTTGTTGGTATAATCATAACCGTAATTGAAAACACGATTATCTTTGGCCGTAGTGCATGGATAATTGGTGGTCGTGATACTAATGAAAACACGATTATCTTTGGTAGTAGTGCATGGATAATTGGTGGTCGTCGATACTAATGAATACACGATTATCTTTGGTAGTAGTGCATGGATAATTTGTGGTCGTGATACTAATGAATACACGATTATCTTTGGTCAGTAGTGCATGGATAATTTGTGGTCGTGATACTAATGAATACACGATTATCTTTGGTAGTAGTGCATGGATAATTTGTTGTCGTGATATTAATGAATACACGATTATCTTTGGTCAGTAGTGCATAGATAATTCGTGGTCGTGATACTAATGAATATCCTCGGCACCGTAGTGCGAGGGATGATTCGATGATATGAATTAATTATTGAAATTTGAGTCTCAAAGAATGAAATATTAATTCATGGATGTGGTAAAAGTCATCTTTGGTAGTAGTGCGTTGATAGACTTGGTATGATTATGACCAAGGATTATTCGGTATAATCATGGATCAGTAATTGAAAACACGAATATCCTTGGCCGATTGGTGCATGGATAATTCGTGGTCGTGATACTATTAAGTTGCGTCTCAAAGATTATTGGTTTTATGATTTGTATATCTTTGGGCGTAGAAGTGCAAAGATGAATTGTTAATGAATATCTTTGGTAGGATTGCAAAGATGAATTTAATGTTTTCAACGATAAAGGTATTCAAGGTATCCTCACCTCTTTATCATACCTGTGAGTCGCATTCTAATTTCGAGGGCAAAATTTCATAAGGAGGGAGATTGTGAGATCCCCGTGATTTTATCAATAAAGATTTAAATTTTATCGAAATAATTTTTAATATTATGGTGTGAATTTGAGATAATATTATAGTTGTGGGTAGTATTTATAAATTTTACAAAGTATGCAAGTGGTTATATTATATTCGATTGGTGGGGAATATTCCGGTTTAAAGAGGGAATATTCGTGACAACTACTCAATCATTGGTGGACCCTTAATAATGTAATTATTTGCCGGATTGAGAAAACGACAAAAATATTTTATTGAAATAACGGCGGAAGTTTTACTGGGTTGATCTTGTTGAACTACTTCAGTAGTAAAAGACAAAGAATACGTGTGGTTGCATAAGAAAGACACCAGTATTGATTATCGATCTTATATGGAAGTTTCACCGGTTTGATTCCATTATCACGATTAATAATATGAATTATTATAGCGATAATGACGTTTTGTTTTATTCAGATTATTAACGTAATAAAAGCGTAAACATCTTTTTATATAAAATGAGAATACTTTATTAAAGTTATTCTATAAATAGAATATATTATATTTTATTATGCGATAGTGTTGATAGTGTTTTTGCGTAGTGTTGCGTAGTGTTTTTCAGATAGTAAAATGTTTTTATATAAATAGAATATATGATATTTTATTTAAAAGATTTTTGCTTTTAAATATGGACCGTCCGATTAAAGTAAATCAATCTAGACTGCTCATGGATTAATTACTACGCATTCTATTTTCCTATAAATGAAGCTCATTCTTCATTATTATTTTCATTTAATTCAACCGAAACTCTGTAGAGAGAAATTATAGAGAGAAGTTATAGAGAGAAAATCTATAGAGAGAAAGAAGAAGATGATGCATTTCACTTCACTACCCAATGTCTTTTACTGTGAAGGGGTATTATTTGTTGTATCTGTAAGAAGTGTTATTCTTTCTTATTCATGAAGAGAACTTCATTATTCCATTCATTATTATTCGTTGGAATAACTCGTAAAAGTGGTATACCCTATACATAACCTCGTATATGCTAAGATACCCTATACTTGGTGAAATCTTATGTTATTCCATTCTTATTTATTATTCATTGGAATAACTCAGATACGTGAATCCCTATACTTGGTGATCTTCTTCGTTATTCCATTCTTTATTATTACATTTGGAATATCCGCATGCGTGTGTTTTTACACCGAACCCTGGTTCCATTGTTTATTATTCCGCATTTATTATTACATTTGGAATATCCTCGCTCGTGTGTTTTACAATCAACCCGGTTCCATTGTTTATTATTCAAAGATTTATTATTATACATTGGATCATCCGGTTAATTGTGAATTTCACCGACTGGTTCCGTTATTATTATTCTCGTTGGAATAATCATACATGCCAATCATCGCATGCGTGGTGATTTCTTTTGTTATTCCATTCTTTATTATACCTGGGTTGGTTAAAACTTTGACTTCTATACTCCATGAAATTAGTAGAATATTCTCGATATTTGCGTTTCATCCAAAGATCTTTCATGGAAACATTCTTCCGATCATTCTTGAATTTTACTCTACAAAATAAGATCTTGTTGACAATTTGGACGTTATTAATTCCCGGATAAAATAATTTGAACTTGTTTTATTGAATTATTATGTCATTGTCATCATCCTCACGTTATATTATGTTATCTTTGGCTTACGCATGCATAGATGAACTTAGTATGATTATGATAATGGGGATCATTCGGTATAATCAGGCATTGTTATAAATGATGTGATAAAAGTCCTCGCCATGGTAGAATAATGCGATGATGAATAGTTTTGGTATGATTATGGTAGGGGTGATTTCAGATAGTCGTGACCATTGATAATTTGATGAAAATCCTCGATCGTAGTGAATACATGGATGATTAGATATCGTGGTTTATTCATTAAACCTGGGTCTTAGTGATAAAAATTTATGAAAAACCTTTTTAAAACCTAAAAGATAGAGATTTTATTTTCTACTGGCTTCTTTTAATGGATCAGATATTCACCGCAGATTAAACCCATTATCTATTGTATTTTATCGGTTTAATATTGTCAAGACTATTGATAATTTATTCGCATTATCTTACCATAATATTTTTCTTGAAATTTATTGAAATTTCACCTTTTCTGTCACCGTTTCTTCAGAAATGAGAACATAAATTTGACTGAAGTCGGGGAACGGAGTAATGGTCCGGATGATAAGATTAGTAGTCCTCACTATTCGTGAAATAGTGTGATAATAGTTGTAATGGCGACTCCTTTTGAGTTTGTATAATATCTAAGAGACAATATCAGTATTCAAATCACGAGCTTTATGTCAATATTGCACACCTATGAGCTTATATTAGAAGTCAGATTTGAATTTACGTATGCACCGTATAAGTGGTTACGACTCCAAGATGGGTGACGATACCTAATTTTAAAGGCCACAATTCAAATTAATTTTGTCATTTTATTCCTCTTCTTAAAATGAGTGAAAATTTCACCAGAATTTTTATTCCGGGACGTAGGGAGTAATTGAATACTTACCCCTACAAGTGGTCGTCTCGGTTGATGCCATGTGGCCCTCTGAGTGACGTCGTATATAGATATAATTTATAAATTATTTTTTTAAAATTAAAAAATTGTTACTTTTAAAAATCAACTTAAAAGTTAAAAATTAAGTGAAACAGCCAAACAGTAAAAAATGAAACTTATTAAGTAATGATCGACCACAATCAACAAATTTGATCTCTCTCCAAAAGCTCATGGGTTCCAACAGCTTTACAGGATCAAAAAGATTGATAGATTTGGGCAACAGCTTCGTCTCTATAAACCACTTCCCCCTTCTTTAGAAAAAATTTCCAATAAAGACTCAGGAAACCAATACTCTCGGGACAAAGTGGTTGCTGAAGAACTAGATTTGTGTGCAGAATTTGAGACAAACCCAGTTGCCAACAAACCTAAGAGATTCAGACCCAAAAGAGGTGCAGTTCTAATTTGTCTCTTTGAAGGTGAAAAAGAAGAAGCTGATCTGCGAGTAATTCTCACAAAACGATCCTCAACTCTTTCCACTCACTCTGGTAAGAGTTATTTTTATTGTAATAAAAATGATAAATTTGGTGTTCAAATTGTTTATTAAAAGTTTCATAATCAGATTTTTATTAGTCGGTTGTTTTTTGGATGCAGGGGAAGTTGCATTGCCTGGAGGGAAAACTGAAGAAGGAGATGCAGATGACATCCAGACAGCCTTGAGGGAGGCAAAGGAGGAGATAGGCTTGGACCCTTCACTTGTTGATGTTGTTACTGTTCTTGATCCCTTCATAACTAAGGTAAATATGTTTTTAAGGGATGTGCTCCTCAAATTTACATGCATAGTTTAGCCTTTTTATATTCTGATTTTCTAATAGTATTCATATTGGGTTTATATTCTCTAACCTTCCCATTTGCCAATATTTTTTGTTCCACAAAAGAGCCCTATTTCTTTCGATGGCTGTTTAAAATGGCAGTGCAGTTGTTTATCCTCAGAATTTCACTATCATGACATCACTACAAAACTAAACACTTAAGGTGGGGTTTGGTTCGAGTTGTGATGGAATGGTAATAGGTTATTACGACATATTTGTTTGGTTGGTTTTTTGGTATTTGTGTAGTAATTGTAATGTTATTACATTATGTTCAAAATTGTGTTTGGCTCACTAAATTATAGGATTGTATGTAATGAATAAAGTAAATTGTACTCCCTCCGTTCCTTAATATAGGTCGTTTTAGGATTGTGCACAAGTATTAAGGTAATGATTGTATAGCATTAACTATAATATCAATTGTCTATATTGCCCTTGTATTGGAATAAGAGATTGTTATTTATTGGACAAAAAATAGCGAGAGAACCAAATTTACATTTAATACTTGGGGTAATATTGGAAACTAAGCAATTAATGCTTACTTGAAATTCTGAAACGACTTATATTAAGGAACAAAAACATTTCACTAAAACGACTTACATTAAGGAACGGAGGGAGTAAATCAAAATGTCAAATCAGTTGTAATCATTATTGTTGTCTTTTATGACTTATTACATTACGGATGTAATAAACTAATACATTCATTGGTGGGCGTAATGAAAAACTTAGAAATTGATGTAATACATTACGCTCGTAATGGGCTAATACATATACTAGATGAACCAAACAAAAAATATGACAAATCAATGTAATAGCCTATTGTATTATGAAGCTATTACAATTGATTTGACGTGAACCAAAAGCTACCCAAGTAAATTAGGAGTAATTTAAATTGTTAAAACGTTCAGAGAAGATTAATTGAGAATTGACTATGGACTATTTATCACATGCGAGAGAAGGTAAAAGTGAAATTTTAAAGAAAGGGAAGTGATAATGTGCTTAATATTTTTTCCATTTGTGCTCCACAGCTTAAAATAGAGCAAGGTTTGTTCTACAATGTAAAGCAAATGGAGAAATTATTCTATTCCGCTGTGTCAGTGGCTTTCTTTCAGATCTAAGTATTTAATTAATGTTCTTACCTTTACCTAACTATTTGTTTCAGTACGGTGTAACAGTAGTTCCGGTGATTGGCATACTATATGACAAGAAAGCATTCAATCCAGTTCCAAATGCTGCAGAAGTGGAAGCAATATTCGATGCTCCGCTAGAAATGTTTCTAAAGGTTCCTCTCCTAAATCTGTATCTTTTCGGCAAAAATAAACCTCACTGGTTTTAATAACTATATCATTAATGCTGATGAATTCAGGATGAAAATCGAAGAGCAGAAGAATTTGAATGGATGGGAGACAAATACTTGCTTCATTTCTTTGATTTTGAAGCAGAGAATAAGAAGTATGTGATATGGGCTTTAACTGCAGGGATTTTGATAACAGCTGCATCAGTTGTGTACCAGTGTCCGCCGGCTTTTGCAGTGCTGAGACCTATATTCTGGAGTGGAAATCACCAATGCAGATATTAGCATTACCCTTCTTCATAAAACACCATTATATGGAAGTTATGTAGAGTTCGACTAAAGATATTAACCACGGTTTTGAGTTTCAAGGGATATATGTATTGGATTGTTTTGAGTTTCTATGCCTATTTGTTGTTTTGTACCTGCATATTCTTCAAGATGAATGATAATAAAGAGTACAAACCAAAATGCCGGCTTCTGCAAATAAAGGTTCGGTTTGGTAATTGTCTGTTCTCATGTTTTTGGAGAATTTCGAGCATGAGAGAGAAATGAATTCAATGTAAAGCTTGCTAGACGAGTACATGTAAACTATCATTTTATCATATATATATATATATATTATTATATTTCAGATGTCCTTTCTTAATATTTTCTACAGAAATATACTCTCCATAAATGTTAAGAATGAACATGTTTGAATTGATAGACAAACTTTCAAAACCAAAGTCACCCTTGATAGAGAAGTTGAATTTCATAGTATATTCAATATAAACCCGGTTGCTAGAGTACATGTCTGAACGTCATCTGCCCAGTATTACAGAAAACAGCATGACCGTTTTGAATAAATCAAATCTAAAATACCGACAACTTGGAAACTGAAGGTGAAAGTGCCCAAAAATTAGGAGTGGAAATGAATTAAGTAAAGATTGTGAAGCAAAAGTTACATAAAAAAGGGTCCTTTTATTCCCTCAGGTGAAAACCTCATAAAACTTCTCAATGACAAGTACACCCGAGTCAATCGACTCCAAGGGATCCTTCCGAAGCCGGTGTCTCAAGCAATTGGGGATAACGGTAGCGATATCCTCCGGTTGTACTTTGTCTCTTCCTTTAAGAGCAGCTAAAGCTTTCGCTGCCCTATTTGTCACTATGTCGCCTCTCAACCCATCGACATTAAGCTCAGAACAGACCTTGGAAATTTTGACGCGAAGTTCATGATCAATCTGAACAGAAGAAAGTGAGGACCGAGCTGCTGTAATTTGCTCTTTGAGCTTCTCTTGCTCAGCCAAGTATGATCCCCTGAATTCCTTTGGATTTCTATCAAACCGAGCTCTCTCCTCGACAATTTTCACTCTCAGTTCCGCATCCTTTACAGTCCCCACTTGAGCATGCATTCCGAACCTGTCAAGAAGTTGTGGCCTAAGTTCCCCTTCTTCAGGATTTCCTGAGCCAATAAGAATAAAACGAGCAGGATGAGATATCGAAATCCCTTCTCTCTCAACAGTGTTCCATCCCGAGGCAGCAGAATCCAAAAGAACATCCACTAAGTGGTCATCCAAAAGATTAACCTCATCCACATAGAGAATTCCTCTGTTAGCTTTAGCAAGAAGGCCGGGCTCAAATGCCTTCACACCCTCAGTTAGGGCTTTTTCAATATCGATGGTCCCGCAGACTCTATCTTCTGTAGCACCCAATGGCAAATCAACCATGTTGATTTTGATTGTCGTGAGAGGAAGTTCCTCACCTTGAATTATTTTCTCACGTACTTCCATGCCCATAGATTCTGGATCTTCTGGATCTGAGTTAAATGGGTCGCCAACTACTACCTTGATCTCAGGAAGTAAATCTACCAATGACCTAACAGTCGTCGATTTCCCCGTTCCTCTATCACCCATAATCATGACACCTCCAATCTTGGGATCAATCACATTCAGTAGAAGACATAATTTCATCTCATCTTGTCCTACTATAGCTGCAAATGGATACACTGGCCTCTGGTTTTCCTTGGCAAGCTTCTGGGCCTGAACATTTTCAAAGAGCTCACAAATTGTTTTCCAGTAAATTTAGTAATATACTTTCAAAGCTTTTACTATGTCATTTTCATCACATTTTTTCATAAAAAAACAAACTTTTATAATACAACACTTTAAAACTAAGCTATGACATTATTTTATCACCAAATTATGTCAAAGTATCCCCACATGAAATCAGACCCAATCATTAACAAACATCTCGAATGCAGACTCAGCATTCCTCAATTATACAGCCAAACCATCAAATTTTAGGGGATCAAACTTAAAGAAAAGACCAATCAAATTAACTATGCACTTATAGCTATGACATCAAAAGGGAACTTGGATCACAACTTATATGATTAGAATATACCCAGATTAAGAAAGTTATACCTGCGTTTGGGCAGGGCTGATTTCAGTGGCGACATTGGAAATTGAAACATGAAACCGGGACCTTCCTTTCTTAACCGGAACTCCAATCCCTCCATAGAACTTCCTCCCTTGACTCTGCCCTGTAAAAAACACAGCTTTTTCAACCCTAACACACAACTATAAGTCTGCTTAAAACCCCCATATTTTTATCTTCATAATTGACCTCTAAGAACTAAAATCAAGCATTCAGAACCACAATAACTGACTAATTTGAACTGGGTTTGTCTAGAATACACCCAAATCCAAGAATGTAAGCTTAAAAACATTAAATTGCAGTGATACCGAACTGGTTTATATGTATATTATTAACACGAATAGCTAACATCAATAAGAAAGTAAAAATACCTGGAGATAAGGAGATGGGATGAATCGAAGCTTTGGAAGAGTGAGAAGAAAGGGTTCGAGAAGCCAAAAATGCTGCAGAAGAAGTGCCTATTACTCCAGCCATTGGTCCGAAATATTTGTTTGATAAAGAGGAAAAGAACTAGAGTGTTTGCTGAAAGAAAGCTTCAAAAACTTGACATTTTGGTGGTGTATTTGGTTACTGCGCTGCTTTTTGAAGATAAGTGGATAGATTTCCATTAGAATCCTCCTTAAAGGTTGTTGTCCACGCTGTGGCGTGGTGTACCATAGGATATGATAGTGACTAATCTCCAATTTACCCTAAACTTTAACTTTAAAATCAATTTACACCCTAAATTTTATTTTGAATTATATACATCCTAAACTTTAAGTTTCAAAACAACATGCACCCTCCATATCCATTACATCAAAATAATTTATACTCTAAACTTTAGTGCAAAAAGTGCAAATTATATTGAAACTCCAAATTTAGAGTACATTTAATTTAAAATAAAATTCAGAGTGCAAATTAATTTAAAATTAAAATTTAGGGTACAATTTAAAATTTAGTCCTAATTAGTAAATTGGGACCAAATTATGTACCACAAGCTAAAGTTATACTCATGTTCATATATGAGCGTATATAGTTTTGTCAATTCACCCAAAGACTTTTACGCATTTTATATATTTAGTTTGGATAGAAATTAAAATTTTAGTGATACCCAACAAATTTCATTAATCTAGAATAAACAAATAAACTAAATAAGAATGTTTAAATAAGTATATACCAAATGTGTTGGACAAATTTTTTTCTTGTACTGAATCCGTGTTGGTCGATCACAGTCTAGACAAAGTGTTGGGTTCATTCTCTTGTTTGCCATCTAATAACGTTAAAGCAACAAACAACTATGATAATTAGTAATATTTGTTTAGTTAATTTTTGATAATTATAGTTATTTATACTAAAATAAAAAATATATAGTATTGTTATGAATAGCTATATTTTTCCTAAAATTAGTCATTAAAGTTATTATTGAATATAAAATCATCAAAACAGTTAATATTCAAAAAAGATTTAATAAAAAACAAATATTCTTAAGACTAATCGAGTAGTATTTCATAATGGGGAATTTGATTAAAAGACAATTTACACCCCGAAAGTCGACATGTATAAAATTTGAGATGCAAATTGTCTTTTAGTCTTCCAATTTTAACTCTCTGCCTTAACAAAAAATAGTTAACCAAAGGAAAAAAAACTTAACATAAAAGGCTGCAGTTTTCGGTCGGGCGGCATCCTCTCTAGAGCAGATCCTTTATCTCTAATTTTTCTTTTGTGTCCCTCCACTTATATTTTGACACCTATTCTTTTATTTAATTTTAAAATTAATTAATATTAAATAAAAAATTAGATGTCAAAATATAAATAGAGGAACATAAGAGGACATAAGAATTGGGGACAGAACCTCTCGAAACTCCCAAAGTCCAACTCCAGCAACTTTCATTAGTCCCTCGTAGAATTTGGACACTAGACCGCACAAAAATGCGCGCGTTTTCTTTCTTGGAGGGAGTGGAATTTTCAACATTCGGAAATTAAAGAACATAGCCAAACCAATTGAAACTGTGAATTGTGAATCCTCCCCGGCTTCTCTCGTTGTACTAAAAACCGAAAAAAACATACAAAAACAAACTTGAATTCTCACTCCCCCAAAATCCAAACTTTTCTTTTCCCCCTCCAAAACAAACCCATTCCCCTCCTACCCTTCAAATACCTCTGATTTCTCCTGCTTCTATGTTCCAATTCACCTTTCTCCCTCTCTCTCTCTCTATATATATATATATGTACACACACATACATATACTCTCTCTTATACACCCTGCAATGGCCATCTTTTGTATTTGTGAAATCAATGGAAAAGAAAACATTCTACCTCCCTTATCAGAGCCAGATTTCACAATTCTTGAAATACCCACAAAAAAGAAAAGAAGAATGAGAGCCCCACTTGAGGACATTACCAACATCTTCTTCCCAGCTACTCATTCAATCCCATTTCCTAACAACACAATCCCTCTTCTCTCTCGTCCCTGTTTGGTCTGCAAATCAAAGCACCAGAAAAGAAGGGCCAAGGCTGACCTCGACTTTTCACCGAAGAAGAACACTAATTTATTGTCTATAAGGAAGGGATTTAGATAAAATAAAAAATCAACATATTATGTTTTAGTATTTTCGTATGAATTATTAGTATGTGATACAATACTTGGCAATAAAACAGTTAATTTCAGTTTCTGTTGTGTCCTGCTCCACTGCATTTTTCTTGATTTGTGATTGAGGTCATGCATTAATTTTTTATGGTAATTGATTACCCAACTCAATCTTATGTGTAGTTTCCTAGACAAGTTCAAATGATTCTGATTGGAGGCTTGAAGGCTGAAGCTGTGATATATAGGAATTTATAGGTGTTTGAGGTGAATAAATTAAATCGGATGGATTTGGCTTTTACTGGAAACAGGATTACATATGACCCTTTAAACTATCTTCTGTAAGTTGCTTTTTAGGGACTACAAAGGAACTCAAAAATAGGGTTCACGGCAACCTAATTTAAATATCCTGAAAATTATTATTCATTTGATCATGCTTTGACTTGGCTGAGTTCGATTTATTATTGTTGAGCTGGAATCACGAGCTGTATTGTCATTTTATAATTTCAAGAAACCAATACGGTCCGAAAATCTTTGAAGCTTTACCTTTGGCATTTTCTCTAATTGCTAATGGAGTATATAATACTGGAAGAACTTTTGAGGTAGGAGTTAAGATATGACGAAATATCTAGTGAGATTTTATGTGATGCAAGTGCTAATTTTGGTCTGCTAGTATTTGCTGAAGTTCTAGTCGAGACAAATGTTCAGGTAGCTCAATCAACAGGCTGATTTTTGGTTTGTGCGGTTGGAATGAGCATTGGCCTGTTTGAACTAAGCTTAGAAAAAGCCAGTTGAACTTGGTATGGTTAACCTTGGCTTCTTCTATACAATTGCAAGTGAGAGTAGGTATCATTGAAAGCTTAGTTGAGGCGCCTTCGCGTCTTTGAGTTCCTTGTAGTGATATGCTCCTTGTTTATCAATTTATATGGATACAAGAATTCAGCAATTTGAACTCTATTAGATTGGGTTATCCTAGTCCACTATGTTCCTCTAAACAAAATCAAGATGAAAGACGGTGAATAATGTTGTAAAATTTTGTGGCAGTGGATTTCATCAAGGGTTCCAATTTCAATTCCTAGAGCATTGGTGGAGCTCTCATAATGCTTATTAGGCAGCACTTTGGCCGGCCATTCATTTCAGTGGATTCTTCCGAAGTTTTACAATAGAATATAAGTGGAAGGACATAAAGTTATTAGACAAGGGTCTGTTTTGTTTGGAAGAGATAAAGAGGAGCTACTACAGACAAGTAAATTTGCAAGTATGAGAAGAGATATATTAAGTGGTAGTAGCCTAGTAAGAGTGTATAAAGAAGCCAAAATAAAAGCAATAGGAACAATAGTAAAGGTCACTCTTCCCTTCCAAGGCCATACACAACTGGCCGAACCACGAGAAGACAATTACTAAACCCAAAAAATTGAAATAAAGATAAAAGTATATACAGAGAAAGTTTCCATTGGAGTAGGAGTACCAGGTATACATGTTGTCAATTCGCATGCTTTGGATCGTGTTGGAACGTGTGACTCATAACATGTAGGGTTTCTTGAAAAAAGGCTATCATGGAGGCGGAATAAGCAAACACTAGTGAACCGAAGGTTGCTTGTGATGCGATACAGAGTTTACGCAAGTATGGCGGAGCCGCCAAAGGTAAGGCTGAGAGTGGTTGCAGTTTCTGCACAGGTGGTGCGGGACGCCAGTAATAGCTTGGGAGCAGCGGGGGGCCGCGCCGGTCGACGGTCTGATGTTTAGTGGTCTGTTTTTGAGATGACATTATGAATAATTGAAACGTAATGTGAGTGAAGTAGGGTTGGAATATGATTAGTGGTTATAAATACTATCTATTGTAAAGTCTTATCTAACCAAAGATCATCAATAAAATAACTAGCCGCTAGCCGTATGTAGAGTACTCAAATCGAAGAATCACGCTATGTGTTAATTCTTAATTCTCTATTGTCGTGTGATGTGTGTGATCTTAAATTCTAACATGTCGGTTTTTGTTTTCTAATGATCACCAATTAGAATAATAAAAGGCAATCAGCCGGACGAATAAAATAAGGATGAAAATTCAATTGTGTACCTTGAGTTATCCTTTCCACCCACTTCCAATTTTTTTTCTTTCTGGAATTAAGCTCCTTGATCTTCTATAAATAGCAGAACCTCCTAACATTGATCACCCACAGACCAATCATCCTTAGGAAACCTTAAAAAGAATATATATATATGGCTAGCTTGAAATTTCAGGTCTGCCTGCTACTGCTCTTGATAATGTTTTCAGGATCTGAGACTCGCCCTCGCCCTCGCCCTCGCCCTCGCCCTAGCCCTCTTAGTCATTCCATCCACAAGAAGAGCCTTCCCAGTCCATTTCAAGTAGTGTTCAAAAGTGTTATGGAAATCAACAAGAAGCAGAATATTCCCCAGAGATCCAGCCCTGGTGGACCTGACCCTCAGCATCATTAGTAGCAAGACATGCACTATGTCAAATTGCATGAATCTATGTAAACCTGTTTCTTATAAAGATACTATGGTGTTGGGTCGTGATATTTTATCTCTTCTGGTAGAATATATTCGGAACTTATTCTTTTTATTCTATCGGGTTTTATTATTGAATTATGAAAATCATTAAGCTCAATCATCATATTATTTTCATTTCAAACTTATAAGATCAAGATCGGTCAATGGATCAATCATTTAGACATTTTAAATATCTACAATCTTTGACCAGTAATGATGAAAAAAAAGCATGTCGGTTGACTAAAGAACCCGCCATGCATTAATGTGGATGGGATTATAATCTATTGGTGGTAGTAGTAATAAAGTGATCAAAAAAGAGAATAAACTACATGCAATTCGGCAGAACCCATCGGGTAAAGGGAATGTGTCAGTAGTAGTGGGTGGTACGCAGAATTGTGCAAAGGAGGGTATAACTGGCAAGCGAAGTCTCCACCAAGAGGCACGTTCTCATACACTTCTTCATTTAGAATCACATACACACAGAGAATTATCATTTTTCTATATACACTAGGCGATATAGCTTCCGTTTTCGATAAACCTTGTGAATTCACATATCGACTCTCACGCTCGAAGCTATCCCCCGACGAACCGTCAAGCTTGTGGTGTTTATTGTGTTTACGTTGCGTGATCGGACGTTTTTAGGTGATTGGGACGTGACGAAAGATCTTGGCGTTAACATTGGCGCTAGAAGGAGGGCCCTTTTCAATCACAATTGTTTAAATTTGCTTCAAAGATGATGAGGAGTAGAGATGGAACAGGAAGGACAAAAGCAATGGTCATTAGTTCATCACCGCCTCGTATTTCAAAGAAGGATCGCTTGGGTCCTTCTAAAAGTGCTTTCGAGAAAGCACGGCTTCTAAGCATAATTCGGAAGAACTTCGTCCCAAGATCCGTGGTGGAGCCGAGAAGGAAGTTAGTTTTCAACGCCCGATAAGGGCGTGATCCCAATCCGGAACGGGTAGCGGTTCGCCAACCGGGACTCATCGCCAAGTGGTCAAGAAGACCGAGCTACCAAGTCGACGAGGACGATGGATTAAGCGGATAAGGCTTTGGAGGTTCGTTAAGACAAAGGGAAGATATAGCCGAACAAATGCTTGGGTGAATGAGTTGAGAGACGAAGCATCTAGCCATTTTCATTCAGAAGGAACGAAGTAGGCATAAGGAGGTACCCTGTCGGAAGGGTAAGGAGCCGGAACATTCTACGATGTGTCTGTGGATCATTCTCACAGAGGGAGGAGATCGAGAGCAGAACGCCTACCTCGAAGAAGGCAATCGACAATCGTTAGATCAATTCATCACAACGATGAAAGACGAAGAAGGTGTCGAGAGAAATTATGCTCGAAACCCGAAGGGAGAATACCGAAATCACAACCGTTTTCATTATGAGGATGAGATTTTACGACTTAGTAAATCAAGAAGTCCCCCGCAAAGGGCAAAGTGAGATCGGCAGGAAGGATCGATCCATTCCAAAGCCTAATGTCGCCAGAGAAGGAGATCTCATCACAACCAAGGTGTTAATTTTCCGGTTAGAGAGTTGAAAGAACTCAAAACAATCGGGTCGAGGTCCAACAGTGAAGGATACTTTCGTAAGAAGGCGCCCCTTTTCCTCCGATATTCTCCGGAGAAAGCAGATGCTACCAAAAAGTTACCTCGCATGGAAAGCTATGATGGGTCAGAGATCCTTATGACCATAGTCAGCGTTCAATCGACTAATGGATTACTACGATTTTATCGATGTCGCTAAATGTCATACTTTTGTCACTACTTTGAGAAAAGACGCCGAGACGGTGGATGGGGACTTTACCATCGGATTCTATCTCCTCGTGGATGAACTTTGTGATAAGTTCCATGCCCGCTTTGGAAGCAAATCAAGAAGGGTAAACCTCTGTGCTCTTTAAAGACAAGTCCCGTAGCTTCACCAATGAATCTTTAAGCCAATATGTAAAGAGGTTTAGGGAGCTATTTGGACAGTGTCCGATCTTAATGATCTCCAAGTCGTTGGATTATTCCGTAATGGACTAGATCTAGTTAAATCGGAGAAATTGGTAAAGAAATTGATGTTTCACCATCCGAAGAGTTTCAGCAGGAAGCCTTCACAAGGCAAGAGGGCTATATTGTTGTGGAAGAGGCTACGAACAGTCTGAAGAATCCTTCTTTGAGCCAATTAAAGGAGGTAGAGGTTCCCAAGACTGATGTTGATCAGAGAAGAGGGGGAGGATACAACCAAAGGGCAGAAGGTAGTTCGAAGAAGTACAATAACTCGTGGCGACAAGGCGCAAAGAATCAATACACTGCTCCTACCTCAAGGTTAATAAGGTTTATACCCAGTTGAATACAGAGAGGTCGATAATTTTGGATCAAATCCGAAACCAGCCTTTCTTTGAACCACCTCGTGATAATTACAAAACGGGACATGGCAACCCTCGCAAATATTGTGGTTATCATCAAGCTGCTGGTCATGACACTAATGAATGTTGTAACTTAAAGGATTTTGTAGAAAGCAAGATTAAAAGTGGCTTGCTGATTCAATATGTAGATGAGAAAGACCGGCCAAGATCAAGAAAGTTATTAATCGTACCGTTCAAACGGTTCAAGTACCGCCTGTTCAAAATGCTCCACCACCGCCGAGGCAAGTCGTTGATGTAATAACTGGTGGATCTGTTGGGAAATTAGTAGGGAAGAAAAGGAGGTCTTACCTTGATTCAGTTATGTCAATAACAGATGCTACTCTGAAGGTTGACAGGCCGTTCCCAGGAACTATTATTTCATTTACGGATGCGGATTATCCTTCGGAACCCATTGAACCGCATGAAGGGGCACTGGTGATCACAGCGCAAGTGGGTTCGGTGGATGTGAAACGTATGCTGATAGATAACGGATCTTCGGTGGACATTCTTTATGCCCATGCTTATCAAAGAATGCATCTCGATGAGCACAAAATGGAGGTCTGGACAGAGGCTCCTCATATGGTTTTAAGAATGATCCACCAAAGTGGCGGGCACTATCGAACTCCCCGTCATCTTCTAAGAAGACTACTACCCAAAGTGGAGATAACTTGTAAATTTTACGTTGTACGTGTGGATTAAACCATAACGCCATTTTGGGAAGACCTACGTTGATCGCTTCTTCAAGTCACTTCCATCCCACATTTCAAAATCAAATTTCTACAAAGACATGGAGTAGGAGAGGTGATGGGTGACTGGATCTCGCCCGAGATGTTATGGGGAATTCGCTATTTCATCCGGAATGGGGCCAAAAACAAAGAAAGACGATGGCAATTGAAATTGAACCTTCACCGAGAGAGTAGCTCGTAACCTTTGTAATTTCACTGGGGACGAGAGAAATTGAATTGGTCATCTGAAAGTTTGATAAGACGGTGAGGATTGGTTCGGGTCGCTGTAACCTCTTCTTGATTTAATCTTATGGAACTCTTACGATGCTATGTTGATATTTTTGCATGGGAGCCACAAGATATGCCCGAGTTAGCGGAAGGTTGCCGAGCATAAATCGAAATAGATCCTTCAAGAAGCCGATTCGTCGTAAAGAGGCGGATATTTGCTCCGAACGTCAAAGGATCATCGATGAAGAGGTTGCAAAATTGTCGGGTCAGCCGACTTCATCTACTTAGATTGATTACCCGAGTGGATAGCAAATGTAGTATTGGTGCGTACATAATGGAAAGTGGCGAGTTTGATCGACTACACCGACCTTAACAAAGCTCTCGTCCAAGGACTTTTATCCTCCGCCCATATCGATCAAATTTCATCGATGCCACTTGGTATGCATTATTAAGTTTTATGGATGCTTTTTTTCAGTTATCATCAAATATCCATGTGCAAAGAAGACATTCCAAAAATAAATATTATTACACACCGCTCGGTGTATGCATACAAAAAATGACTTTTGGCCTCATTAATGCCGGAGCTACCTATCGAGGATGATGAACTTTATATTCGATAGACAAATTTGGGGAGGAACATGGAGGTTTATGTAGATGATATGATCGTGAAGAGTATGCAAATTCGTAAACATTTGGACGATCTAGAGGAATGCTTTCAAACTATTCATTCATCGACAATCGCGACTCAACCCGACCAAATGTACTTTCGGCCTTGGTGCCGGAAAGTTTCGGGTTATCCGTCACCAAAGGCATCGAGGCCAATCCGTAAAAGATCCAGCCATCCTCGACATGAAGACTCCTCACCATTCAAGGACGCTCGTCATTCGAATGGTAGGATTGCGCGGCTTTAAGGAGGTTCATCGCCAGATCCGCAGAGAGATGTCTTCCTTTCTTTCGATACATTCAAGGGACCGAAGAATGCGAAACGCGTCCAGTGGACTTCAAGTGTGAAGATGCTTTCCAAAGTATAAAGACGATCTCATCTTTGGCTCCTTTATTGGTCAAGCTCGTCCCAAAGCAGAAACTTTATATTTGTACCTGCGGCGGTTCCTTAGCAATTGGAGCAGCTTTTGATTCGAGAGATCGCAAAGGAAGCAAAGATCCGGCCTATTACGCTACCCACGCCCCACGAGATGTCAAACCGGTATCCTAACATTGAGAAATTTGCCTTTTGCTTTAATAATTGCCGCAGAAAGCTTGGCGAGATTTTCAAGGTCGACTCGGTCGCCTACACGGATCACCCATTGAAGAAGGTGATGGGTAAGCCAGAGGTCTCTTGTAGACTAAGCGGCGTGGACTATGGAGTTATCTCGCTTTTTTATCGAGTATCATCCCGAATCGCCATTAAAGGCCAAGCCCTGGTCGATTTTATGGTAGAATGCTCGCTCACCGGGCCGACGCGGAGTTACCGTAAGTCAATCTTCGATCGAAAGCAAAGGCCGTTATTCAAAGCAGGTCAAAAGGCGTGGACGTTGTATGCGGATGGATCTTCTACGATGACAGTTAGTGGAGCAGGAATTATTTTAATAAGTCCGGAGGGATTCAAGGTCCAGCAGGCTATCAGATTCGGATTTAAAGCAACGAATAATGAGGCTGAGTACGAAGCGGTGTTAGCAGGTGTCCGATTAGCGAAGAGTCTCGAAGTCCAACAGTTAATTATCTATAGTGATTCTCAGTTGGTCGTTAAACAGCTATCGGGAGATTATGAAGCTCGTGGGACCCGAATGATCAAATACCGCTGAGTTAAAAACCAACTTCAATTTTTTGCTTCAGACGAAGTTTCAGTGGTATAGAGCGCAGAACGATAATTCTATCGCCGATGCTTTTGTTAAATTGGCCACTACTGATGCAAATGTCTTTCATGGATCGGTGTATTTGGAAATTTTTGCAAAGAACCGAAAGTGTTCAAAGACGTAAATGTTGATGTGCATCGAATCTAACAAACCGTTGGATGACCCCTACATCGAGTATTTGGCAGATGGCGTCCTTCCTTCGGATCAAATGTCGGTAAAGAAGATCAAGTACAAGAGTACTAATTTCAAATTTTATTGATGGGGATCTTTATCGATTGGCATTTTCCTCACCATTATTGAAATGTTTGGTTCATTCCGCCGAGTATGCTTCTTGGGAAGTTCATGAAGGATTCATGGTGATCATATGGTCGCCAAGTCTTTTGGCATATAAAGTACTTTCGACAAGGTTACTATCGTCGACAATTTTCAAAGAAGCTACAGAGTACGCCAAGAAATGTGAAAATGCCAAATTAATAGTCCGGTTCCACATCACCAATCGGAAGAGTTATACTCGATTCTATCTCCTATACCCTTCACGTCAGGGGTGGATATATTGGGGACCGTTACCTAAAGCTAAAGGTCGTTAGCTTCATCATAGTTGCTATTGATTATATGACTAAGTGGGTAGAGGCGAAACCACTTGGATCGATAATGTAAGTGAGTGCTTAAAGTTTATAAAGGAGTCCGTGGTGTTTCGCCGGATCCCTAAGGTATTGATATCGGATAATGGACGCCATTCGTGTGTTCAAAATTTGAAGAATTTTTGAACGATTTGGGAATCAAAGACAAGAAGACTTCGTGGCTCATCCACAATCGAATGGGCAAGTTGAGGTGACCAACAAGACGTCACGAGCGGAATAAAGCGTAGATGGATGAAGCTAAGGGAGATGGCCGTAAGAATCATTGAACGTCTCGTAGGCATACCGAATCACGCCGAGGACTACTACGGGGATTCGCCCTTCCGATGGCCTATGGTATCGATGCCTTAGTCCCAATAAATCGGATCTCCAAGTCTTTGTAAGTCAATTCAAAGAAATCTACAACGACGAAGGATGAAGGCTAACTTGAACTTGCTAGACGAAGTCGTAGAGGAAGCTTTAATCAAATTGGTCGCTTATCAACGAAGGGTGGCCAAACATTATAACAAGGGCGCTAAACTTCGTAGATTCAAGTGGGAGACTTCGTTCTCGGAGAAGCCAAGCTTCTACGCCTCAAAACACGGAAAGCTAACGCCGAATGGGAAGGGCTATATGAAGTGATCAAGTACCAAAGCCGTGTACTTATCGATTAAAGGCACTTGATGGTTCCGAGATCAAGAATACATGGCATCGGCAAAAAGTTTCTAAGTATTTTCAATAAAGTTTAAGTCGATTATCTAAGTCTCAGACACAAACTGTTTGATATCAATAAAAGATCACTTTTCCACAAATTATCACCGATCTTATTGGTCCGATGGTCACTATGGTGTAAGGAGGTATGGTAGGACTCTTTGGCCATTCGATGGTAGCCCTGTGTCCTTTTGGTCCTATATTGATCTTATCAGTGGTGGTAAGTCAATGGTCACTATTGGTCCGATGGTCACTATGGTGTAAGGAGGTATGGTAGGACTCATTGGCCATTCGATGGTAGCCCCTGTGTCCTTTGGTCCTATATTGATCTTATCGTGGTGGTAAGTCAATGGTCACTATTGGTCCGATGGTCACTATGGTGTAAGGAGGTATGGTAGGACTCATTGGCCATTCGATGGTAGCCCTGTGTCCTTTTGGTCCTATATTGATCTTATCGGTGGTAAGTCAATGGTCACTATCGGGTCCGATGGTCACTATGGTGTAAGGAGGTATGGTAGGAATCGCCGGGCCATTCGATGGTAGCCCTGTGTCCTTTTGGTCCTATATTGATCTTATCGACCAGGGTGGTAAGTCAATGGTCACTATTGGTCCGATGGTCACCTATGGTGTGAGGAGGTATGGTAGGACTCATTGGCCATTCGATGGTAGCTCCGGATCCTTTTGGTCCTATATTGATCTTATCGTGGTGGTAAGTCAATGGTCATTATTAATCCTTATGTCTTGGTTCTTATCTGTTTTGTCATTCAAATTTACTTCACGTATGATTGATCTCACTCTTCGCATCGATGAGTATAAGTTATTTATTTTGTTTAAGTGTTGAGTTCATTTCATTAGTTCGATTAACTTGAATCTCGTCTCCAGTAAAATTCAATTCACTTCATTACATAAGTTAACTCGTTATATGCCATATCTAATTCATTAGTTTAACTTATTAACACTAAATTATTGACAAGATCTTGATCGGAATCAAGTTATAATCAAAGATGCTTAAAGATTTATCAATAAACATAAAATGCTCATTTCATTTAAGTCAAATGTAAATCAATTACATAAACATAAAAAGTTTAAAGTAGTCAAATATTTACATAAAAACATGACATATATTCAGGCACCGCCTTCATCATCGGAATTAAGCAAAGGTTCGGGTCCAATTGAAAGCGTACCGATAGCTTCTCTTTCCTCGTTCCTCGATACCCTCATATCCCTCCGAATAAACCTTCATGATCTCTACATTAAGTTCATCCGAGTCCCTATACTCGCTTGAATCATTTTGAAGCTCTTCATCGTAGAATAGGGCCTCGTCCTCAAGGTCCTTTATTTTATGGTATGAGCTTGTGACGCTGGCCTTATGCCTTCGGACTTCATCTTTAATCTTCGCCTCGCCTTCACCAAGTTGTAAGACTAAGCTTCGATTAGTCAAGAAAACTCCTCGTTTTTTTCAGCTTCAAGAGTAAGTTCTCTTCAACCAAACCAAAGATTCAGTTGGTCGAGTTTGTTGGTGGCTTCGGACGCAGCCAACCCATCTCTTGTGGCCCTTAGTTCGTCATCAGATGTCTTCAAATCCATCTTGGCCCGATCCAGTTCTATCTGAAGACCGTTGATAGTATGGAAAGCATCTTCACGACCAGCTATTTCTCGGTCCAAGGTCGATTTCAGCATATGTATTTCCTGTCGCATGAAATCTTCCTCGGCCTCTCCATTTATGTGTCTCGGACGCAGTCGTCCGAAGACAGCATTAGCCTGCATATTTTCAAAATATTCAAGTTAAATGTATAAAATACTTGAAGGAAAATAGAGATGTAGGGGAAGAACTCATTATTGTTTACCTTGGCCAAATAACTCATCCCCTCGTCGAGAAGATTTCCGTCCGTATGATCACTGAACCGGTGGTCGTCAGTGTGCCGAACGAAAGCTCCGAAGAGGTCGAAAGGAAAGTTGGCGTTGAACCTAGGCCACAGGGTCGGAGATCCCACGGCTTCGGCATGATAACTTTGACCTGAAGGACCGGGCCGTTCGGGAGAGGGTCTCGGCCTTTCAGGAGAAAGAGTGGGCTGTTCGGGAGGTGTAGGGTCTGCGTTAATAGTTTCGGTTATGGGAGATTTGTTTGGAGTGGATTCTTTGGGTGGTGAGGTAGAGGCGGAACTTGGATGACTCTCAGGGGTACGTTTCCTCTTCCTGGATAACGTCGGAATCCCTTCGTCCTGGTCACCATCCTCTTCGATCTGTATTTCTACAGGAGGCACGAAGGGTGGAATGACCGAAGACTGAGGAACCCTGAGCTCTTCGGCAGTTAAAGGGGTTATTTTTGTTTTTAATTTTTTGGTCCTAAGTATACTCCTTCGATCAGGACGATCAAGTAAACCGCCTGATCGAGGAATAGTTTTGGAGGATGGTTCTGTTTCTGGTGTGGGTTCGGGAGGAGTTACGAGAAAGGCTGACCTGGGTTTTCTGACAGCTCTTCTCTTTTGTCGAGGTTGAAGTGTCTCTTCTGGTATGAGAACCTCTTCGGCCTCTGTTTCTTCTGTTTGAAATTCATCCGTATGAATTTACGGGCGTTGATTTACTTTGGGTAAGCGGTTGGTGTAGCCTCAATTGCTTCGAAGACATCCTGCATAAAAAATCTT